>JAURVB010010583.1:0-60894 GCA_033002965.1 Piper betle
CCGTCCCCGCCCCTGCCCCCCCCCCTTTCCTTCCCTCCCCTGTTCTCACAAAACCCGCCGCCCCTTGCCCCTGCCCCGCGCCGCCGCGGGCGCCCCTGCCCCCGCCCTAGCCCAGGCCCCTGCCCCCCTTGTCGCCGCCCCCCGGCCCCCGCGCCGTGCCCCGCATCCCGCCCCCTGCCAATCCTTCATCCCCTGTCTCCCCGCCCCTGTCGCACCCTGCTTCCGCCCCCGCCGCCGTCTGCCGCCTGCTCGCCCCCCACCGGTCCAGGCCCCATGCCCTCCCCTCGCCGTCCCCAAGCCCCCGCACTCTGCCCGCCTCCCGCCCCTCCCTCCCCTGCCTCCCCACCCCTACCGTCCCTCCCTCCCTTGCCTCCCCAACCGTCTTCTGCCCCTGCCGCCGCAACCGTCTTCCGCCCCTGGCCCCCAGCCCCTCGCCGGCCCCCGGTCCCTGTCCCCCCGGCCCCTGCCACTAGGGGTGGGCGTGGACGTCCGAATTTGTCCGTCCGACCGAAGTCCGAAGTATGTCCGATCGAATTTGACCGACCGAATCTGACCGAATTAAAACAAACCAAACATGGACATTTTTTGTCCGACCGAACGATCGACCGAGTGTCCGATATTTTATATCAATAATATAATGTCTTCAATATTTGTAAAGCTAATATTATAATTTATGAAAATTTTAAAATATAATATACAGTAAAATTTATTAAGTTTATACATAAAATTTGATATTTAATATCTAAAATAACAAAAAATGACATACATAGAAAAAAGATAAAAGTCATTCTTACATTTAAGAATTTAGAGCTATACCTTCATATTAATAATTATATCAAACCACTTATAATTTAATTAGCATGTTCTCAATTTTTAAAGTCAAACAAAAAATAGTCAATGTATAAAAACTTTAAAATAATCATTGACATCAAAATATACTCTAATATTACATATACTTCAAAGATAAAATATTTTAATAGTTAATTCTTCATCCAATATAACTCACCCAAATAAAAAAATACAAAAAATTAATTATTCATGTTTTTTGTCTTCTTCATTTTGAAATTAAGACATTTTTCTTCAATATTCTTCCATAAATAAATAATTTCATAACTTTCAATTCCCTCTATAAAACCCGTGTCCTAAGTTAGGGATTTATAGTCCGAACCGATCAATTCGACCGTTATTTTTGAGTCAAATAGAATTATTTTAGGCCAAATAATACATTAAGACGCCTTATAGGGTAGAATTATTAGTTATACATCATTTAGATGTTGTGGTCTTTATTTTATTTTATGGGATTTTTCCTGATTTTTTTGGATTTTTTTGAAGATTTTATTCTAAGTTAGGTATTATTATTGACTCGTGCCGGTATCGAGTCAAGTCTTATTTACGAGTTTGCCACCGATCATCTTCTCCCCCAAACCCCCCCAAACCCTAGCGTCGTCGCCGCCGCCATCCCGCCACCGATCGACGCCGCCCCGCCCAGCCGTACCGTCGCCGTGACATCTCGACCACCACCAGCCACCGACGAGTCACCGCGACGCCGGTGGCAGGCGCTGGCGGCGGGCGGCGGAGGCAGGGGCGTCTGAGGGCGGGCGGGCAGGCGGAGGGCGGAGGCAGGCGCGGCGGAGGGGTTTCGCTGCGCGCAGAGACCGGCGGAGGCAGCGGGGCGACGAGCAGGGCTGTGGCGACGGCGCGCAGGACGGCGGAGGCGACGAGCAGGGTGGCAGAGGCGACGAGCAGGGCGGCAGAGGCGACGAGCAGGGCGGCGGAGGGGTTTCGCTGCACCCAGAGGCCGGCGGAGGCATCGGGGCGATGAGCAGGGCGGCGGCGGCGACGCACAGGGCGGCGGAGGCGACGAGCAGGGCGGCAGAGGCGACGGCGCGCAGGGCGGCAGAGACGACGAGCAGGGCGGCGGCGGAGGGCGGCGGCAGGATGCTGCGGCGGCGGCGGCGGCGCCCTATGAACAGTGTATGTAGGTTAGGGTTTTAGAAATTTTGGTTTTGATTTCGGACCGTCCACGGACATTGTTCGGGCCCGACGGACAAGTCGGACATTAACTCGGTCGGACAAGTTTTGTCCGATAAAATTTCGGACAAACGCGGACAATATTTCGTCCGACGTCCGTCCGACCGATGCCCACCCTACCTGCCACCCCCCTTCCCACAGCTGCCGCCCCCTGCCACCCCTCCCTCCCCTGCCCTTCCCACAGTTGCCGCCGCGCCCCCACTGCCCCTTGCCGCACCCCTCGCCGCCCTGCGCCCGCATCCGCCCGTGCCCCCCACTGACCCTTGCCCCACCCCTCGCCGCCCTGCGCCCCCATCTGTGGGCGACCCCCTTGCCACACCTGCGACATTGCAATAACCCGCCGCGGTCGTCCCGACTCAAGTCATAAAAAAATTGACTCGGTCACGCGCGAGTTTGCTAGTTTTGAACGGTAAAGTTAAAATTTTTTTATGGGCTTCTGTGGCATATATTTATATTTGACGGTAAATTTATATTTTTTAGGTCACAGGGAGTCGAGGTCGCCAAAATTACATCTTTCAGAATACGAAAATAAGGTTAGAGTTAAGTCTTTAAAAATATTTTGACTTAATTAAAGCATGTTTATTGCGCTTATTTTAATTGAAAATAATCTTAGGTTTTATAAATTTTATATTTTTTTAAGAATGGACAAGCTTGAAGATAAAGCATACGAGGAAGAAGATATAAGCAAAAATATTACAACAATTTATTTTATTGTAGAAGATGAGTTCAAACCAAAGGTTGGGATGCAATTTGATTATTTGGACGATGCACTCAATTTATACAGTTGGTATTCAAAAATGGCCGGTTTTGGTATACGTAAACATAGTACAAACTATCATAAGAGAACAAAAGAGTTATGGTCGCAAGTATTTGTGTGTTCTAAAGAAGGTCATTTCAGAGAAGATGAGCGAAAAAGAGAAATTCCTGACAAAGGAAAAAAGAGAACTCATCCTATAATAAGAGAAGGTTGTTAAGCACGCATGAGGGTAACTAAGAATAAAGAGGGCACATGGAATGTCATGTATTTCGAAGAAGGACATAGCCATGCACTCCTTACACCATCAAAAATTCAATTTCTCAGGGCACATAGGCATGTTACAAGCGTGCACCGAAACTTGATTGACCAATTCGGAGAGGCTAACATCAAAACTTCTCAACTAATGTCTGTGCTAGAAATTGAAGCAGGTGGGGCAGAAAATATTGGTTGTACAGAGATAGATATTAGAAATGTGCAGACAAAATATAAAAAGGAGATAAATGAAATTGATGCCCAATTATTGATAGAACACTTCGAGGAAATGAAAGAAATGAATAACTCCTTTTTTATTGCTATGAATTGGATGATGAGGGCAGATTAAAACATTGTTTTTGGGTGGATGGAATTGCAAGGAAAAATTATCAGCTATACTCAGATGTGATCATTTTTTATACAACATATAATACAAATAAATATTCACTTGTTTTTGCCCCTTTCACCGGAGTAAACCATCACAGGCAAACAATTATATTTGGATGTGCATTTTTGTGTAATGAGAAGACAGAATCGTTTGTGTAGCCTTTTGAAACATTTTTAAAATGCATGGATGGAAGGCATCCCGGGGCAATTGTTACTGACCAAGATCCGGCAATGGATAAAGCAATTAAATTGATATTTCCTTCAACATATCATCGTCTTTGCATTTGGTATATCCTTAAGAAGGAGACTGAAAAATTAGGTGCAATTGCTCACAGGAAGGAGTTTTATGAGCCATTCCACAGTTTAATTTATGGTGCGGAAAACGAAGAAGTCTTTGAATCACAATGGAGTGCACTAATGAAAGACAATTGCGTAGTAGGAAATGAGTGGTTGAAATCTATATATGCAATTCATCATGCTTGGGTGCCAGTGTATAGTAAAGGTATATTTTTAGCTGGTATAAGAAGTTCACAACGAAGTGAATCCCAAAACTCATTTTACTCAAGGTATGTGAACAAAAAAATAGCCTCATTGAGTTTATACATAGATATGAGAGAGCTATCAAAAGACAGAGATTGAATGAGGCAAAAAAAGCATATGAAAATGCATATAAAAGCCCTAAATTGGTCACCCCATTCAATATGGAATGTACGATGGCAAAAGTTTATACTCGAAAAGTATTTTATAAGTTTCAAGAAGAACTACAATACAGTATGGCTTGTTGCTCATCTCATAAGAAATTAGATGGGGAGGATGTTGAACAGTATGATGTAACATGTTGTAGAAATAGTAAAGGCTTGGTTTCACATGTTATTTACAAAGGAGCTAATAGGAGATGCACGTGTAGTTGTCAGCTTTTAGAAAGTGAAGGTTTGCCCTGTAGACATTTGCTATATGTACTTAGATTGAATGAGGGGGATATTTTTCTTGAAATGTATATCATGAGAGATGGACAATTGGCATAGCAAAGGAAGTTGTTTTTGATGGTGAGGGAGTGGAACTTCATGGTGATTGTCAGAAAATGTTATTCTCAAATTGGGGAGAATTGCACTGTATGTTTAATCGATGGACCAAAAAAGCATATTCGTCATCTGAAAAGTTTGAACTCGCCAAGCAAAAATTGTTGGAGATAGAAAAATTGGTAGAAGATGTGGTAGATGATCGGCATCATGGAATACAAGTCCATCCACCTGCACAATCAAAGACAAAAGGAAGTGGTAAAAGATGGAAGAGTGGTAAAGAACTTGCACTGGACCATTTGGGAAAAGATAGGTTGTGCCATGGTTGTAATCAACGGGGAGTTGGGCAAGATAAACGCACTTGCCCTGCAATTATATCACGGTAATGTTGTCTAAGAAACCCTTCTTTTGATGTTTGTTATATATATATTTTTGTGATTATTTTCCATGTTTTGTTTTTAAATATATAGGCAAAATTTTGTTCCATCTGAAAGTGGAGTCTATTCAGGGGTGTCGGCGGAGCGATGGCGATTGTCAAAGCAGTGATGCATTATGATAGCTCCGAATTTGTAACTTGTTACCATGAAATATTCTTTGCTTTAATCAAATTTCATACTTTTGTAACTTGTAAGTTTGTACTTGTAACTTGGTCTTGATTTTTGATTTATTTAAATATTATAAGAATATTAACTACAATCGCGACCAAGTCAATTTTTTTAATTTAATATTATAAGAATATTAACTACAATCTCCGGGCGGGGCCGGGGGCAGGGGCAGGGGCGGGGGCAGGGGCGGCTTGCAGGGTGGGCGTGTGGGCGAGAGCTGCGGGTCAGGACTCAATCCCGACTTAAGTTAATATTACAAAATAAAATAAAATAAAATAATTTCGTAATAAAATCTTTATTCGATCCCGACTCGAGTTAAAATAATTTATTACAAAATTATTTTATTTTTGTTAAAATTTATTTTGTAATAAAATTTTATTTGGTAATAAAGTTATTTTGTAATAAAAACTTGACTCGGTCCCGCACATAATCGAGTAAGGTTTTTATTACAAAATTATTTTATATTTTTTAAATTTATTTCATATTATTGACTCGATCCCGACTCGAGTCAAGTTTTTATGACATTATTTTATTTTTTAAAATTTATTTTGTAATATTAACTCGAGTTCGATTGAGTAAAATTTTTATTACCAAAATACTCTCCCCTGTTTCTTCCTCATTTGTTTAGGCGTGCCACCCCCTGCCGGCGACCTTGCCGCCAGCAGCGCGTTGGCCAACAATGTCGCCGCCTCGGGGCTGGATGGGCTTGCTGGGAAATGTGCGGCACCGGTCTCGTGTGGGACCGAATAAAATTTTTATTACAAAATTATTTTATTTTTTAAAATTTATTTCGTAATATTGACTCGATCTCGTGCGAGATCGAATCAAGTATTTATTATAAAAAAATTTTATTTTTTTAATTTATTTCGTAATATTGGCTCGATCTCGTGCCAGATCAAATCAAGTATTTATTAAAAAAATTTTATTTTTTAAATTTATTTCGTAATATTAACTCGAGTCAGGGACCTAGTAAAGTTTTTATTACGTTTTTACCCTCCCCTGTTCACCCCCCCGCTCTCTCTTGCCGCGCCACCCCACCGCCGGCGACCTCGCCGTCGGCCACCCGCGGGGGGGGGCACAGGGGGCTGCGGCGGCCGACGGGGGCAAAGGTAGCGGCCAGCGGGGGCGGAGGCGGCAAGGGCAGGCGCGGCTGGGGCAGGCGCAGCGGCGGGGGAGGGGTGGCGCTGCGTGGCAGGGGCGAGGGCGGCAGGCGGGGCGGGGGCAAGGCAGGGGCGGCCAGCGGGGGCGGGGACATGGGAGGCCGGTTGGGGCAGGTGCAGCGGCGGGGCAGGGGCAGGGCGGCCTGCGGGGCTGGGGTGACCCAGGGCCTGGGCGGGGGCAGGGGCAGCGGCGGGGCGGGGGCAGGGGCGGCCGGCGGGATGGGGGGGTGATGATTGTGGGAGTTGATTGTGGGCCGTCGGATCAGGATCCGACGGCCCACAATTGGCAGTGCATTTACGTTGCCATATATTGGGCAGCGCACAATCCGACGGCCCACAATTGGCAGTGCATTTGCGTTGCCATATATTGGGCAGCGCACAATCCGACGGCCCACAATTGGCAGTGCATTTGCGTTGCCATATATTGGGCAGTGCACTGTAGCGTTGCCATCGCCCGGCCTCCACAACGGGACAAAATCGCTGCGATCGCGTTGCCCTCCCAACGCGATTCCGCTGCCGGCGACCATCGCTACTCTATCGAGTCGCCACACCAACATCGCCGACCCTCCCACGACTAGGGTTGCTAATTGAGTGAGCCAGCTTGTGAGCATTTAGCGTTCGGCTCGGCTTGACTCGAGTCGAAACTCGATATTTAAATGCTCGAGTTCAAACTCGAATCTTCCGAGCCGAGCTTGAGCAAGGTCGTGCTCGACTCGACTCGACTCGGTTATAACTCGAACTCGACTCTGTAAAATAATATGATAATATAATTTTTATATTATATCTTATATATATATATATATATAGACACACACACACACAATATAATAACAAAGAAGTGAGATAGTTGAGATGGTAAGTATTCAAGTTGATGACTTCATGGTTGTGGGTTTAATCCACATGAATAACATTTTTTTTAAATGAGGTACTTTTGACTTTTAATCGAGCCGGTTTCGAGTTCACGAACGAGCTAGGTTCGAGCTCGAAAAAATTAAACAGTTTAAGTGTATTCAAGCTCGAGTCGAGCTCGAACACATAATAGATATTCGAGTCGAACTCGAGCATGTATGTTCAAAACTTGTTCGATCTCGAGTCGAGTTTGAACGAGTTTTGAACTATTCGAGCCGAGTTCGAATACAAGTTGAGCTCGGCTCACTTGCTCGATTAACACCCCTACCCACGACCTTCCTCAAATGGAGCGAAGCCCTGTGCCGCCCATCCCAATCGCTCTCGTCACCCTACCACCAACTGCCCCTATTTTTCCCTTTTCCGACAAACCCCCGCCCCCACTGACCTCGTCGACGTGGTAAACATGTTGGGCTCGCCCAACCAGTGTCAATAGTACCCCATACCACCTCCATCCAGCCGGTAGCTGCCATCGGCAACAGTCACCGAAAAAACACTAGAAAATGCCGGGAAATCGCCGAAACTTGTCGATAAGCCAGATTTGCTAGAATTCCCTAGATCTTTCAGTGAAAGCATTTAGTCAACAATCAAACTTTGAGGGCCACAAACCGACGAATTCAAGCTCTGAGATACGCAACAAAACCTAGCCCTGATTGTCGACGACGTGAGGTATAATTATCTTCAATTTAATTAATTAAAATTGATAATTATTAACACAATATGTTATGATTGATTGTTTGACGTGATGAATGCCTGATAGTGGATGAAGTGATACTTGTATGATTTGAGTAATGCTTAGTAAATGCTAATAATCTAATTAGGTAAATTAAATCTGAGCATGCTAATTGACTGCAATGTAATTTAGAAGAGTATAATAAATTCTGTGTGAATGGAATGAGCTAGGGATATTTTATTGTGATAAGGATTGTTGATTGTTTGATGGGTGATGATTGTGTTGTGAGTGTGATGTTCATGATGAGTTTGATGCATCATTCAGTTAGCCGGCGTTAGCATCTAGATTTGATGTGTAGGTACGGAGTAGGATCTTGCTACATAGGCGCGCAACCACGATTGGAGCTTTTACCAGGTTCGTTTAGGATTCACCTCTGATTTGACTTCTCTACTCTGTCGTGTTTTATTTTAACAGGTAAGCGGATGTGTCTAGTAGTGGATTTATCGTATCTCACTCCACATAGGCTATTCAGATGTGCCTAGTAGTGGATTTATTGTATCCCACTCCACACGGGCTATTTAACCGATTGTATGTCCCGATTAATAACCCTTGAGGATGAAATCTCTCGAGTTTATTTTCAAAACTCAGATTTAGCTCACGATGCCATCGGGCCTATTATACTAAATTCCCTACCCAGGGCTATGTATATGTAATTTTTGTGTTTTTAGAAAGATATGAGACAAGGGAAACTGACAACCACGTCTTAAGATAGGGTGTGTGTTTGTCAAAGTGGGCTTTGGATTTGGTGAATGTCCATTCCATTCTTGAGGGATCCTGATAACTTTAATTTTGAGTTCCTCAAACCTAAAGAAGTGTGTAGGTTTTCAAGTAGTGTTGTGCAATGCATGTTTAACTTATAGCGTAAAAAGGTACTGAAGGCATATGTCTGAGAGTACTCAACCCCTGTACTTAGGGCCAGGAGTAATACAGAAGATGTAGAGGGCCGAGAGGAAAGAAAGGAAAGTGATTTTCCCGCGTGAGGGATAGATTAAAGTAACCAAGGAAAGAGATTGAGAGGGAAAGGGGATGCTGGTGTGCGAGGATGACGACTCCCAATTATTGCCCTTGTGAGAGTTCTTGGAGAAGAATAATGAAGTTTTTATTCAATAGGAGGGTCATCTCTCATGTGTCAGTTTGTTACTAGTTATTTCTCAACCGATATTGCTCTTTACTGAAGTCTTTTAATTATATATGTAGGTCAGAACCGCAAGGAATGAGCACTGTCGGGACTGCCGAGGAGCAGCACTGAAATCACGCACACATGTACATGTCAACTGTAATTGGTGATGTATTGAATTGTGTAAAAAACAAGATTTGAATGATATTCTGTAAACTGCTACAGATATTTTGTATGTGAATGCAAATAGAAAGTGAAAAATGAACAGGGTGAACTACAGAGCAAGAATAACTAGAATGTGAAGAACATGTTGTGTTTGGATTGTGTTTGCAATTTTATTGTTATAATTACATATTGATTGTCCTTGACAAGATAGCTTCTATTGCACTTTTAGGGGAGAGTTTGTCTATTGTCCATTTCGTTTTTTAAAAATAGATATATCTTTTGAGTTTATTGTTCATTTGGTTTATTTGTTTATTTGTTTATTTGATTGCACATCATAACATAAATGTAGTACAACGTTAAAACCCAAGCATCATCCATGCTTTACATACTGTATCACCATCTTAAAATGTCAAGGGTAGATCCAGGTCGAATTAACCGAATCCAGTAGAATAGTAAACGGTTCAATCACCTGTAATATTTCCTATTTGGTTTGCCAGTGAACCGAAATGGGGTATTACAGAACTCAAGCTAATTCAAATTTGAACCGACTCAAGTACTTATTAGTTCGAATCAAAGTCAAAATGAAACGAGCCGACTTGAGCTGTGTAGCATTGGAGGAGAAATTTTGTGTTATATATGGTAATCCCTCTGCTCAGGTGTCTAAATTGGATCTGCAACTTTCAACTTCTGAAAAGGGGAAGATGGGCAAGTTGTCTAATATTACCCTTGCTATATTAGTTGATACTTCAAAGAGGTTGCCTGGAATGAAAGAACAAAAATTGATTTTGAAATCCCTCAACTTAGTCCTACATGTAATACCTAATCAGATAAGAAAATGTTTATAAGTTAAAATGGACTATATATCTTTAACTTGGTTAACCACTTTTGAAGAGACGACTTAGCCTATTATATTGCACATTAGATCGGGTTGTTACAAATGGTATCAGAGCCTATTGGTTTCGTATTAGATAGTGGGTTGGACTAAAGACATTGGATAGGTTGCAAGTTACGAATTAAAGAAGGTCATGGACTGGGGATAGCAACGGGCCAATTGGAAGAATTTCGAAGAAGAAATTTTCATGGGTGGATTATAATATCCTTCAACTTAGTCTCACATCTAATACATAATCAGGTAAGATCTTATTTATAAGTTAAAATTGATTATAAATCTTTAACTTGATTAATCACTTTTGAAAAAAAGATTTAATCGATAACGTTGCACTTTGGACTGGGTCATTACAAAAACCCAAGTGACTCAAACCGATAAACACCTCTAGATAGAAAAACCCTTTATACATAGACTATATAGTTGTTCCTTTAGTGGTTCGAGTCCTCCAAAATATATTTAATTTATAAATAAATAAAAATATTGGTGACATTTATTTTCTATCCTTTTCATTCATTTTTATTAGCACATGTTTTTCTTTTTTATCTTTTTTTCGATTTTTCACCAGCACGGCCGTGGTTCATCTAGTTGTTCTTGCCGGCTATCATTCTTTCTTGATCGAAAACCTATTTGCTAGGGGATTGAGCTTCTCATTTGTAAATCATTTTTGAATTTATTGTTTGTTGATAGTTTTTTAACACTCAAGCTTGATTTCCCTTCCAAGATTAGATGCGGTTATATATTTTATAATTATGTAGTCTATGCGTATATGAATGGTGAACGAGCTTATGAAATTACTAAAAAATTTCGAGTTTATGGTGATTGATGCTTTCAACGTGAATGCATGCTTTATTTTTTAAATGGGTTTTTGTAAACTACGCCCCTCATATTTTCTGATTCTTCTTTCTTATTATTACTTTTTTAGCCGTTCTAAGCTCTCGCAAAATTGGCCATGATGATCTATAATCCGTTGGATATAAGTTTAACTTCCATAGCCAAGCATACGCTATGGCAATAATATATGGAATGACCATCTTCATATTCACGGAGAGACACCTTTTCAATTGTAATTTGCTGCAACAGTTTTCGCAACTACCGCCCCTTTTTATTCTTTTATAAGTTGCTTCGAAACTTATAGTGCAACGAAATGAACAAACTAGGCCTCCTCCATGAGGACTTTCCAGCCCAACCTACACATATCGCTATATTACTTTTCTTCAGTGGCTCAAATGACATCGCAATTCACTTCAATCAAAATATTGAGTTGAAGAAAGTATTATTCCCTATTATGAACCAAACATACGCAAACGTTAAACATATATTAATATAGCATAATTTATTGATAAAACATTTACTCCCCCAAAGAATATATTTTTTAAAACAAAGTAACTCGTATTCCAAAACTCAAGGAAGCATACTCACTGCAGAGTCTAGCAAATGAGGTTTTTCTAATCTTTTTTATTTCTTCATTATTTTCTCGCGTCCAGCAATTGAGATTGATCGTTTAACCGTTTTACAGCATTTGACTTAGCTAACCTATATGCCATCAACGTGCCAAGAAATGCATTTCTACTCAATGATCAAGAAATATACATTGATTATGATTAACTGCGGCATCATCGCGCCAAGAAATGTATTTCTACTCAATGATTTACGTCCTTAGAAACGAGAGACAAAGACAGTCTTACTCCGGTTTTCTTTCCTTAAAATTGATCCTTTTTTCTTTGTAAGAGACTATCTTCTGCGTTGCCACTCAATCCGATCTTCTTCTCTTTCTTATGCCTCATATCAGCCTCCGGAAAACGTGACAAAATGTCTGAAGCCAAGTAACCAGAACTACTTACCTCATCCTTTACTTCTGTATCAAGCTGTTTCACTTCCAAAAATCTTGATCGTGACCTTCTGTAATCAAGGCATAAATTATTCCGCCGTAAAAACAATAGACCCTTGTACTTTTTTTCAGGGTAAAACAATAAATCTTGGGCCGTCCACAGGAATATTTATCACATGGGGTACTGGTTTTATGGAAAATGTAACCAGTTAACCATAGAGAAAAAGCAAATTTGTGCACTGCCCCATCACAAGCTTCATATTTGGCAACTGAGGAGAGGAAGATATTTTTGAAGTAGTAGCATGTAAAAATATAGGTTAGTGAAACATGTGTATCTCATCTACCAGGCCAAATAAAACTATCCATTAATCACTAAGATACATCAAGGTTAATAAATCATCTAAATTTACTATTAACTAGTTCTAAGCATCAGGACCATCAACGATTACAAAATATGTAAACCACCCAATATCAAGTAAACGCACCTCTCCCCAACTGCATCCCAGTCATAGAAGAGTATGGACAAGAAAGACATATCTAAAGTGTATGGTCATTGAACACTCAGATAACATACTTTACGTAAGGCAGAATATTCTATGTTCAAAGATGACCAGTTTATATAAAAAATTCATAGAAATTACAAAAGAAAGCCATTATTAGAACTTACAGCATTCTTCTGCGAGTTTCAGCATCCAAAAGATCTGCATTTCTATTTGGTTTTGTAAATTCTATTGATGAAATTTGCTGGCCATTGAATTCATTTTGTGGATCAACACTGGCAGTCTGGCTCAACTTGCCTTAACCATTACTATTAAAATATAGAAAGGTTGAACTGCCACTACATTAGAACCATCATCTTTCATCCCTTTGGATGGCAAAGGTTGCTTGGTTATGTCTTTACTTTCAAACTCATTCTGAACTTCTTCCAATTCAGTTTCCCTTGTAATAAGTTTGCTGGATTCCCTGTGCCTAATCTTGTGGCACACAGACGCGGACATAAAATGAAGAGGACATAATTAGAAGTTGACTTTAGAAATACCAACTGAAAATGAAAAAACGACAGAACTCTGTTC
Organism: Piper betle; assembly: GCA_033002965.1. Classification (NCBI taxonomy): domain Eukaryota; kingdom Viridiplantae; phylum Streptophyta; class Magnoliopsida; order Piperales; family Piperaceae; genus Piper; species Piper betle. The sequence goes on from JAURVB010010583.1 coordinate 12,923, forward strand.
TCGTAGTATCTCGTAGTGTAGGCCCTGTGACCATGAATATTATCCGAACACACCTATATGGATACTGTGTTTGACATCCTCAGAAATTTCCTAACTTGTGCTACAGTTCTTTATTTAGAAAAGAACAAAGGTGTATAATGGGAACAAATTACAAGTTCAACAAATATAGATGAGAAGCATTGGAACATAGGCAGATTTATACAATCGGTTAAAAAAAGCACCTTTTTCTGCCAATTGGCTTAACTCCTGTCAATTCTAGGATACCATGTAGATAATCTTCCGAAGCTGCAAAACAAGCATCATATAAGGGTATGAAATGAATTAAACAAATAAAAGCAAAATCATATTATTCATAATTGGACCAAGGTAGAAATATACACAAATTAGTTGATTTCTGCATCCCATTGAAGTTAGACATTTTGTTGTGATTCTTCATTCTATGGGTTGTGGCAGCTACATTGTTCAATTTAATAGTTATCTTGTTAACTTTTGTTGCTTCTTCCTTCAAAAACAAAATAAACAAAACAGCTAAGAATATAGCTTTCCAACCACCATTTCAGACATATCCTAAATTCATTGATAATGAAGATTTTTTTTAAAAGAATTATAGACTTTGATCATTTACCATACCACTACATTTAACCGAGGTACCTTATGCTCACAAAGTTTGGCGTTGAGCATCACCAAAGCACATCCATGTTCATGCTGTTGTTCTTTTAGCTGTCATCATGCACAGAAGAAACATTTAAACATTGAAGATGACTTCTACACCATGTTGAATACCTTGTCTCTTGCCATATTAACTTCCTGTGAATCAAGTAAACACCAACTATCATTAATACTAGGGTTGAAAATATGAGGATCATAAATCTATTACAAGTAAAATTCGATGCACACCTTCAACATTAGGGAATAAGACTTGGCAAGATGAAAATTCTGCATGCACAATTTCTGCGAACTTATCTGCAGCTTTTCTATGTCTACTCTGTTTGCTTCTATAATTTGCCAAGGAAAAAATAGAATACACTGAATAAAAATAAAAAGCTACCGGTAATTCAAAAAAGAGTATACAAACCATTATTCTTCTTCTTTTCCTGACTGGCACATGGATTCTAATATACCATCCATGTGATTAATTACAAATAGAAATTTTTTTAATTGCCAAATGCCTTTCCTGACACCAACCCTCCCCTTTTACCTGGGACTAATAATGCACAAGCATTCGCAGAAATAAAATACATCAATCAATGTTATAGTTTAAAAAAAAAGACAACCACCATACTTTCTCTCCTCGAGAAGCTTCCGAAGCATTAAATTTTCCTGCATTCACCAGCATCAAAGTAATATAAATATACCATCTACAACCATTTAATTACAATAAAATTACAAAAATAATAAAATGAAAGTTGCGTTCTGTGTGGGGAAAAGGAGATAATGTACCTTCTGAAGATCTCCAAAATCATCCTGCAATCCATCAAATTTGGAGGGCTGGGAAGGTTGATGAGTATTGATGATATCAGTTAGGACGGCCCGTACAGCCGTCGGAGGAGGTCCATTTGACACAACCGAATTCCCCTTCCCCTTCAATTTTCCTGGAACCAAACCATCGGGAACCATTACCAGAAACCCTAACCAACCAAAACCCTAGAGAACTGCAGAACAAAAGGCGAAGCAGAGAAGACGGAACCGGAAGAAATATGTTTTACCGCCTGTTTTCCGTAAGAGGACATTCTCGGAGCCGCCAAACTCCTTGGCGAGCGTCTCCCCAAGCCCGAGGACCAACCTCTCCATGGGCCACCGTCAAGGAGAACCGGCGAATATATGAGCTCCGACGACAGGCGGGACGAAGAGCATGTCCGGGGAGCGTAATTCGGTGGCCGCCTGAGAAGAAGACGGCGGCGTCGGAGGGGATGAGGGAATGGGCGGGAAAGGGGCGGGCAGGGAGAAGGGGCAAAGCTGCCAATTTGCTGATTTAAAATAAGCTTTATTTTTGCTTTTACTTCCTTTTTTTTGTTGAAAATTAAAGATGACAATTCTTTGTCAGCGGCTAATCAGCTATCTACACCCTGACATTAAATTAAATTACATTACATTCAAGTGGTGAGGATATTTTTTCAATCATTTTAGTGTTTTTTGCGTCGTAGTTGATTATGACCATACAATAATTTTATGAACTTTTTGATACTTCGTTAATTCCAATTATTATTATTATTATTATTATTATTATTATTAATTATTAGAAAACATTAGATTATAGTTTTACTTAAATTAAGAATAGAAAATGTTGATATATTTATAATTATACAATCAAATTAAATTTTGTTACTTAATAATATATATTTAATTTAGGTTTTTACTTTTTTATATATTTATTCACATATCGTTATTTATTATTAAAAAACTTAGAGTATGATTCTAATCAAATTTAAAATCTTTAAAAATAAATTTTATTTAATCATTAATAGAATTTGTTAAATATAAATAATATTTTAAAAATATAATAATATTTATTATTTTATTTACAAAATAATAAAAATAATATCACAATAATTATAAAATTAATTTTTCATATTCTTAATATATATATATATATATATATTACAAATAAGTATTAAATATACTATACACATCGCACGAGTCTTTGGCTAATATCAAATTAAATATGTGAATTATAAAAATAGATAGACGATAAAAATAATTTTGTCCAAATTAAAAAGCATAGTCACTTGATACCAAGTTTTTGTGTCTTTAAAGGTTAAAATTTATTTTTTATTTTATTTGATGTGAAAGAAAATTAAAAAATGTAAAAATATTGTTTGCTTACCAGTTGCATGACACTTCAATGACCCGCATAAAATATTTTAATTTAGGTGTGTTTTGGCTTTTACTATATATATATATATAAGTTATATCTAATATATGAGCAATTTTCTACCTCAAATAAGATAAAGAAGGATCATTACCCTCTTACCAAAGTAAAAAATCGACCATGTTGAACCACGGGATGATAGGTGTTTGTCAACGAGTCGAGTCAAATTTTATTCACATTAAGTTCGACTCGTTTGATTTCGAGTACGAGTCGAATTAAATAGTATACAAATTAATTTGTGTTCAAGTCGAGAACTAGCTTGATTCGTATTAATAAATGCCCTTTTTGTATAATTTATATTAAATTTTAATTTATAATTAAAATATCTCTAATTTGACATAATTATACATAAAAAATAATTTAATTATACATAAATTTGATATCATGACATTTTATAATTTGATTATATTTGTATAAAAGATTTATAATAAATATAATAAAAAATCTTATTTTTTATAGAAATTATAAAACTTGGAGTCAAGCCAAGTCTTGTACGGATAAGCTCTAGCCAATTCATTTAACACAGTTAAACTTGGAATCAAATTTTTTTCCAATGAGCCAAATTGTGTTTAATCAACTTTAAACAGCTCTACTTTTAAAAAATATATTTTTGAAGATTAAAATATCCCCACATATTAAGGTCTCTCGTTTACTAACGTAGATGGTGAACAGGAAGTAGGTGGAGAAGGAAGACAACAAATGAAGGAGAGCAAGATGATGAAGCGAAGCATAAATCTTAGGAATTTGCGGTTCCAAGAATTCAGTTAACCTGAACACCCACATGAAGATTAACTTGTATGGTATGGATAAAGCCAGGCAGAGATAAGCGCAAACATATATAATCAAACTTATAACTAGTCAAAAGATGAAATGCCACTTTCCCTCAAAATCTTGTAGGGGCTGCCGGTCTTTTTCTAAAGAATGGCTTCCATAGATTCAGATTACGCTCTGAGTCTCCTCAGATTTCCGCCATTTGTGGGCTATAATACAAATCTTTCCATATTTCAACTCTTTTAAATTAATCAATAAATTCCCAAAACTTCGAGGACCAAGATATAAACTTCCCTTTTGCTAATATAAGCCTGTACTGACATTGAACATTTTCTTTTATACCTGAACTTATTGGTTACTACCAACAGCATTATGGATTGTGGCTTCCAGCACTCTTTTTACTTCAGTATCCAAATCGGGAAGGTCGGCAGGGGTCTGATAATTTGCATATATCAGTCCATAGAAAATGTTATTCAAAGCTAAAAAATGGTCGCTATGAAATGATACTAACCTTTCCATAGAAGTTAGCCATATCTGGGGAAGCTCCTGCAGCTAGCAAAAGCTTCACCACATCTAAGTGTTCTCCTCTGGCAGCGTGATGCAGTGGCTGCACGCAGATAGTTACTGAACTTTTAGGTTCATAGCACTCGAGGATGAAAAAGAAGGTTAGGAACATTAAGCAAAAGATCATACAGAGTCACCGTCAACATCAGTAGTTTCTAGCATCCGTTTAATGCATTCCTCACTTGCCGCATTCAAAAGCATTTGAACAATTTCTACTTTTCCTGCAAAAGCACAAAAATAAGAAAATAATACAAAACAACATAAATCTTAAACTGCTTTACCTCCGGCACAAGCATCATGTAGAGGAATAGCTCCATCCTCATCTTTGCATTCCAAATTGGCTCCTCTCTCCAACAATAGCTGCAGAAAATGTGAGCGCTTTATAATCCTAAGTAACACAATGAACTTAGCAATTGTCAAATAAGCATGAAATGTAATTGAAAACGAACCTGGACACAAGGTGCATGACAGTAGAGGCAACTCAAGTGAAGGGCAGTATCGCCATCTTCAATTGCTTCATCAATGCTCCCGCCAGTTAGATCATCTGATGATTTACTTATAAGAAAAGCACTGAGAAATACTTCCACGTTCCATAATAAATAAATGCAACCAATTTTTTTCGTTTTGAGCATTCCGTATCACAAATTCTGCCAAATAAGACATCTAAAAAAAGTACATTAAATGCATAAAAAAGGTATACAATATTTACGTAAGAAGTAATCATGTGAGACGCAAAAATCTCCCATCATCAAATTAATAGCTTTAAATATAATCAAATAGCAGGAAGCCGAAACTATTTTTCTAGTCAAATACTTCCCATAAGTTGTGACACGTGTCAAGTATCTAGATATTGTCAAAGAAGACATGGAACTACTAGATAAATGTGAGCCAAAATATTAAAATCTTTCATTCCCACTCCCAGTTTAACGACGACATTAAGTCACAAGTTGATTCTTCTAGTACCATAACTAGTATGACATTTAAGTACAAAAGTATCACTCATTGACCCACACACAGGAAGAACAAGCCGGCAATTTTAGAAGTCATAGTAATTCTACTAGCATGGCTTGAGGAAGGTAGTTAATTAATTCTCTTTGTAACTACCTAACTTTTACATTCATTATCTCATACATTGTAAATCATGCAATTATGAACAGAATACAATTCACTTACGCCAACTTTTGAGTTTGTCATTTTCACTTTCACAAATACAACCACTGTAAAGTGAGAGATGTAGAGAAATCATCCATCATGACAGCAGATCTCATAAAAGTCTTATTGCTTTCTCTGGCATGTTATTGTAAAGATTGAACACAGGAGAGAACAGTGTCACCCTCTTGTTATCTAGAAAATGTATAATCACTGCCTAGAGATTGCTCCCTCTCAAGGTCTTCACAAAATGAACAGGAACAGCAGAGTTTTTGCAGCAGAGGATTTAAATTTATTATAGTTTCCTTAAGTTCACATCATTTCATCTAATTTTCTTTCTCAGATCTAACACAGAGATATTGCCAAGCAAGCTAAAAAATTGGAGGTTGAACCAAATATTGCACCATAGATTCAGAAGCCCATGATAAATTACAGGCGAGGATTTCAAGAGTGCGAGCTTTTTATCATAACCTGGCAGTTTAGCCTGAATACTTGACCTTCATGGATCTAAACTGTGTTCATTCAATGAAAATCATTTTCCAAAGAAACATAAGAGCCTACTACTCAGCATTTGATAGGGTATAAGCCATTTTATGCTCAAGCTACATCCTCTCTTGGACTTTATTTCTTCCTATACAAATCTCCAAGGCTTTGTACACTTCCTAAACCAGACCCGACTAACATTAAGTTTTTTAAAATCCTAGCTGACTAGTGCACTATGCAAGTGCTAAAACGCACCCAACCATTTGCCTAATCACACTCACACTTACCACTACTGGCACAACTTTAGCCTGATCAGAAGTATGCACGTCCAACCAGAAACTGATTAATATGTCCACAAATCATCAACCTAATGTACAACGTGCATGCAGAATCCCATTATCATTAACCTTTTCTGTTAAATATTGGCTAAATGATGCTTATATTTAAATTTCCTAGCCTTCCTGTAACCAGCATGCTCATAATATCACCAAATGAATAATAAGTCATTATTCATTAACCATATTTCAGCTCAAATCTCACACTTGTATGGTTCCTTCAATCCTCCTTTTACAAGGTTATTAAAGGCATTCAATTACAAGATCACTCTTCGAAATGCAAAATTAACGCCAAGTACACATAACAAGGGAACAGACAATGTCAAAAGCAAGCTAAAATTCCCGGGGGAAATATGCCACACTAAATTAAAACAAAGAAAATCATCAATACTAATCATAAATATTGATTCCTATTACGCAGCATATTCCTTCTACGGAATGTATTAAGCATTCTATTCATGGAAACTACAGAAACAGTGCTTGCACACTTGTGAGTCGCACTATAAAATTGGATACAATCCACTAAGCCTTTAACCTTCCAAACAAAAAAGCCAATTTTACACATCTTCACCTTCCAGACATTTATGGAAAATAATGAACTTTATTACTTCAATCAAACATAATATAGTATTTCTAACAGTAATTTCTTGCAGTTGAGCTAGAACCCTCATTGACACTTCACTATAATCCAGAATCTGCCATCCAGTCCGCACCCAACTCCGCTACTAGTTTCAAACTCAAACTCAAACCAAACCCGGCAAAGAACAAACCTGGAACAAGAAGCAGTTCTATAGCGCTTGACACAAGCAATCAGCCAAAAGAAACAAATAAAGCGCAAAACACAAAGGAGCACACCAAGAAGCATCAATTACCGAGGGCGAGACGGAGAGCGTCGACGTCGCCGGCGTACACGGCCAGCGAGATGTCCTTGAGGTGCGGCGGGACCTGGTCGGAGTCGGACAACGACTCGGCGTCGACAAGCCCGTCCATCCCGTCGTCGAGGCCCTCGTTCACGACTCCGTTTCGGCCGCCCGCTATCGCCATCGACCGGGTTGGGATTTCCCCACGAGATCACGGGCTGGGGGCGGGGGCGGCGGCGGCGGCGGCGGCGGCGGGAAGAGAAGGCGAAGGTGCCGCAAAACTTGAAAAGCGGCTGCATATATATCTCTCTCTCCTACTAGGGATTGGTTGAAGAGACGGGTCAGTTATCGAACTAATGGGCCGGCCTGTTTTAATGTAAGGCCCAAGCCCATGGGATCTTTTAATCATGGGCTAACTCATTATCTCATATTCATTTACTTTGTGAGATAACTATTAGAGTTTTTGTTTTTGTTTTTTGCTTTAAAAAACAAATCTTTCCAAGCAGAATATGAAAGGTTAAAAATACAACAGGGATACATGAAGGCATACTTTAAAATACTGTATTGGTGATCATGTCTGATTTTTAGGTGGTACGAGGCATTTTGGGTTCAACCGGTTGAACTGGTTTGAACCATATTTTAATATTATAGATCCATATTTTAATATTATGCATCCATATTTTAAAATTATAGATATGTATGATCACAATTAAACATAAAAATAGTGTCAAGGCAAAATAAAATCAATCGAATCGAATAAAAAAATGAACTTTGAGGATTCAAATTACATCTAAAATTTAATTTATTCTTTTTCAATCCTAAATAAGTGAATTAGAAAAAAACAAACAAGCAAATAGACAAACAAACTATAGCTCAAATGTATTGACTTAAATTTGTCATCGAATTGTTATCAATTATTTCAACGATAATTTAATTAGTTACCAAATAGCCACTATTTTTTTTGTGACAAAATTGATAACACAAATTAATTATTAAAAAATTAGTGTTATCTTTTTTCAAATTAGTCACCAAATATTTCAGTGATAATTTAGTTAGTCACGAATGCACCATTTTTGGTGGCAAATTTGCAAATGCCAAAAATTAACCACCGAAAAATTAATATCATTTTTTTTATCAAATTAGCTACCAAATAATTAGCGAATATTTTGGTGATAATTTAATTTATCACCTAAGTAACCACCGTTTTGGTAGCTAACTTTAATTTTTTTAAAAATTTTGCGCGCAGACGCCCTTGTGTGACGCAGCTACTTAATGGCCGCATGTTCACAAGTGTGTTTGGAACACGTGACACATGGCTGCATATTTCCAAAGCGGCCATGCCCTACCCGCCATGCTTGCCGCTGCCAACCACCACCGCATCAATGCCACCCCTTCTAAGCTCAACCACCGCCACCCGTGCCCCTCCCAATTGTCGCTGCCCCCACCGCCCCTCATGCAGCCGACCGCCGCCGCCTAGTGGCTGACCACTCACCTTGCCATGTCGCTCCAGCAGCCTTTTGCACGGCTCACCGCCACCCCACGCATTGCTGTGCGCCACTGTGGTCCACCACCGCGTTTTCTGCCACGCGACCTATGCCATCGCGGTCCAACCCCGCCTCGTCAACAGCCACCGCCATAGGACCGCTATCCCTCTGTTGTCATGCAACTGCTACCACCGCAGTCCATCGCCACCCCTGCTGATGCACGGGCCCCCCACCACTGCAACCCCCGCCTCCTTGGCCCCAGCGCAACCGCCAAGCTTGCCACGTACCCCCTGCCACCGTGGCTGACAGCGGCCATCGCAAGCCACGTAGACTAACCAGACCAACCGCCGCATCTGTACGCATCAAAATTTGGTGACAAATCTTAATCACCAAATTTTGATTACTTTTCGTCGTTATTTTGCCACCAAAATTAGAAGAGCGTCCAACGATAATTTATCACTGTATTTTGTCAAAAAAATAATCGGTGATAATTTATTACTAATTTGTCACCAAATTAATTAGTTGCCGCGGTGGCAAAATTTGATTGCAAAGACTCTTTTCCACCAACAAAAGACTTTTGTCACGGAAAAAATAAATTTCGGCAGAAAAGTACATTTTTTAACCGGTGGTTGACTTATATTTACCAAAGAAACTATAGAGGACGGCGTCTAGGAGAACGACAATGCCCGATGAAGCGACAACGCCAGCAGAGGGACAGCGATGGCCTGTCACCGGTGGAGGAACAGTGGCGGCGGTGAATGTGGAGGCGGTGGTGGCCATTGTGGATAAGTACATTTTTCAACTAGTGGTTGACTTATATTTACCGAAGGACAATAGAGGGACGGCCGCTAGCAGAACTACAATGCCCGATGAAGTGACAACGGCTAGCAGAGGGACAGCGATGGCCTGTCAACGGTGGAGGAACAGTGGCGGCGGTGAATGTGGAGGCGGTGGTGGCCATTGTGGATAAGTACATTTTTCAACTAGTGGTTGACTTATATTTTCCAACGGACAATAGAGGGACGGCGGCTAGCAGAACGACAATGCCTGATGAAGCGACAACGGCTAGCAGAGGGACAGAGATGGCCTGTCACCGGTGGAGGAACAGTGGCGGCGGTGAATGTGGAGGCGGTGGTGGCCATTGTGGATGCGGCTGCAGTAGCGTTGGAGATGGCGAAGGTGGTGGGGGTGGTGACGGAGCAGCACACGGTGAAAAAAGGGAGCTTTTGGGCCCTTTCTTTTTACCCTAACATGAGATGTTGTCAGGGACATGGCCGTGGCAACAGTGCACTGGCTAACTTAAAGTTTTTCAGATTACAGATTGTGCATTGCCTCGCCGGTCAATATGGCTCAAAAGTGTACAAATTACGAGAGTTACGTATATTAACCTTATATGAGATACTAGCAAGCCAAATGTGACCCGCACAAAAACTCCGGCTTTGGACGTTGCCACCTCTCGGTATTTCCCCAGGCGCATTGCCTTGAACTTCCTGAAAATAAAAAAATAAAATATGAAAAAAGTTGCTATAAAATTAAACGCCATAATTTTTCGAAGGAAAAAACGCCAATGGTTATCCTTGCATGGTAGTCAATCTCAGGTATCATGGTGGTTCTGGTTCTGGCTAAGCAGATTCAGCCGTTCAAATTGTAACCCAAAAAAGTTCTTTCATTTCACTTACCTTCGCTGTCCAATTGAGTTCTTATCGACTACAAATATAAAGGGCACGCTTCTCTCACCATTTTAAAATCGAGAAGAAAGCCTCGTCCTAACTTAGAAATCCCTTCGTCAACGTTACTACGCGAGTTTGTTCCGAGTACGTAGATTAGTAATCCCGAGAGAGGTGGGGAAAGTGGTATCTTTACTCGTGCCACTCACCCTCAACTGTCCTGGCTAGAGCATCTGTCATGGCGTTGATTATTGAATCCGGGCCAGTTTTATATTGACACGGCAACCCCTCCTCATGTGGCACGACGATGTCAACTGCCCCATCTGTAGTTGAACTATCTTACAGTACACCCCCGCTAGCCCACCTGCAAGCTCATGAAACGTGCTAATAACTCTTAAATACTAAAAAGAGTTTGGTCAGTAAAACTTATATCATCCTTTGATTAGTTGATTATCATGGTTTTGTTTTTTGTTTGTTTGTCATAAAGCGACAAGTGACTTGCACATCAAGCATTTAACTACCGTTCCCACCACATCCACGACTCACATGGAACAAAACTCCATAGTTGTAAAACGTTTTTTTTCAAGGTATAGTTGTTAAAAGTTGAGTATTACCGATCGATGTGTAGGATATACGCGAAGTGCTGGTTGGATAGAAGCAGGGTCCCCCCGCCTCCATTTTGCATTTTAGCAAAAACTGCCTGCTTACTGTCTAGTACTACAACTTTGCCCACTCAATCTAGAATTGGCTTTTCGAGTGGCTCAGGCCACTCCCCACGTTCCTTGTATTGTGTCATCCAACCCTTTCCCAAGTCCTGCCATGGACGTTTCCCTCTTTATCCTTGAATAAAGATTGTAAAAAAAAGGAAAAAAATGAGGATCACCAACTTGTCACTCAAGAGGATCACCAACTTGTCACTCAACTAGTTTCCGTCCCCAGGTAGGGACACCAATGTATAGTTGGCCTGACTATTAAAGCATGAATGTTGTGGGCTCTTTGGTACATGAAGTTGGAGTCGACATGTGACCGGATCAAAAGCCAATGAGTAATGAGTCTCGTCTCAAACGAGGGATCCCCCTGTGATCAGTGGAGTGACTCACCCTGCCAGTGAAGCACCTTAATAATTTCTCTTGGCAAAGCTGTCCTCGTGTGTTCAATTTCATGTATGTATTTTCATCACGAACATAAAATTGAAGGAGACAGGCCGTTACTAATTTGAATGCAGCTTCCTTCCATCCGTTTATTTTTAGCATTTAATGTTGAGGAGGCATGGGAGTGGTAGAGAGAACGTCGAACCTAATCCACGACTTTAGGTGGTGGAAAGAAATAGGCCCTTCCCATCGGAATCCTCTCCTTTGAGTGCTCCACATCGCTACCCCCACTTCATCATCGTATGAACAGATACGGCTTAATTGGAAAAGGCCAAGGGGAGAAGTAAAGAGCAAAACGAATTTGGGAATTCCTACGATAACAAACAAACAAAAGGAAAGGGGCAAAAAATAAAAAGAAAGAAAAAAAGATGCCTCCCCACTCACACACACTTCGTGAACGCAAGGCCATCTCTTACTTCGCCTTCATGACACACAATAAAACCATAGACAATCTTATAAATCACCCAACAAAAATAATCAAAGGAAGGAATGGCAAAGAATCAATAGTGATCTGACATATTAACAAATGAGACAGTGCTTAACCAATGTAAATCCATTACTATAATAATATCAAAGTACTAATTAACAATTGGGTCGGGTTGAAATGGGATAGACGTGCTTGAGCTGATGAGCAAACGATGACAACGTGATCAGTAATGGCAGTCCACAAGTGGGGTGGCCGTCAATACCATCGGCTGTTTTCCGGCGAAATCGAACCGAGTTGGCAGTGGTTTCTGGTAATCCCGGTCGTCCTCCGCCGGGGCGGGCAGGTTGAGATCCAAGGAAAGGATGCTCTTCTGCTTCTTACTATCTTGGGAGCTCGACTCCATGGTCACGGCCGGCCTGTGCCTCCTCATATGACCACCAAGAGCTTGCCCAGACGAGAACTCCGACCCACAAATCGAGCACTCGTGGACCTTCGCCTTGTTCCCGCTCTCAACACCAACAACCGGCTTGCCCAGTTGAAGAGACAAGCAATTGCTCTCGTTCTCGTCCTCTACACCGCTCGGCGCCGTCACCTTGGGCTTCTTGTGGCTGGCACGGTGACCGCCAAGCGCTTGGAACGAAGGGAAGCATCGGTTACAGGTCTTGCACTCGTAGACATAGACGCCCGCCTTCCCTTCGGTGAGCCTGCGACCGCTGCCATCATCCCCTCTAGGCCAGTCCCTCCCTCCTCCCTGAGCTAAGAGGATCAGACAGTTAGCCATGTCTTCCTCCTCCTCAGCGGTGCTCTCGGTTGACGTCGCCGGGGAAGGGGCGTTGTTCGTGCTGTTCATGTGCTCGTCTGCACCAGCCACGATAGAGCTATTCACCCCCGGCTGCTGTAGGCGATGCCTCTTAGTCCTCCTACCCTTCACGACGTGTGTTGCTTCCTCTTGCACAGCAGCAGCATCCATGGTTGACCCAACACAACAGATCAGATAAAAACACAGGTCCCAGACAAAACTATATTGGCAATAAGCTATGTCAGAGTGATCGATCAGACGCGCATGGGATATGATCGATCACAACTGAGTTGTGGAGTCGATGGGAATTGGGAGAGGGAAGAGTGGAGAGTGGAGAGGGGGGCAGTGGTGATGGAGAGAGCGAGGTGGGACACTTGAGAGTTGCAATTGTTATATAGGGAGCGAAGTTAGGGAGTGGAGAAGTGGTAACCGTGAATTGGTCCGCCAAGCCATTTTTGCGTTTACATCCTTTGAAGGTTGTAAAAAAATAAATTAAGCCATAAATTAGAAAGGGTGTTGGGGTAAGTTGAGATCCTAGATATAAGAAAGCATAGAAAAATGTGGAGATAAAAGCGAGGAAGGAGAGGACACGCTCGAACTGCACAACCGAATATTAACCATATTTGAGTTGGGTACAGGTAAAATAGGTGAGGGGTTGCCGAGGTTAGCCAACCACAAGTTGTTGCTGATCATCCATATAGTTTACAAATTGTTTTTATTTTTTATCACTTTTCCATTAAGTACACCAAGACTATAACACAACTTGAGAATTTGGAATATAAAGGGTAATTAAGTTCATTAACAATGGCAATAACAATCAGCTTACTTTGCCCCCAAATGAAGACCTTTGATCTCTCTACGATTAATCATAGCTTTAACTGATCACCGGATCTAGATCGAGTGCGAGTATATATACACTGTACATGTTCTTTCTGGATTGAACGTGAATTGATTTCGCAAGAGAAAACTGACTAATCAAATTAATAAGTGTTGACATTAACACCTGCATCAAAAAGTGGAGGGGAGTAAGTGAGGGGCGGGGGAAGGATAGAGATTCGGGTGGCTTTCAAGCAATCCCCACTCCTTTCCTCTAACGATTCTCTTCGCAGGGAGTGGACTGCAAGTCTGGAACCACGGAACTTACGCTTCTCCATCTATCTATTACCTATTTGTTTATTGGCACAGCTCAATTTGTTGCTTGTTACTAACTAAAGCGGTGTAGTGGAATGGGTATATGGGGACTACAAGATCCAAACAGCGAGCAAATGCATTACGGATCAAGTCGCCAGCTCCACTAGCCTATTTTTATAACTTTCGTACTCCTTTCACTCGCCATATATTTTTCCTCCCGTGATGTCACGTTTTGGGTCCACCCAAAAGAGCTAAGCTACCGGATTAACCAACGTATTAAAAAAGGTAAACGGTCAGTAAAATGGAACATCACTTGGTTCGGTGAGATGTGTGTGTGCGTTTCATGTCATTGGTACTAGTCACCACTACTGCTACTACTCAATTGCCAATTAATTAGCGATGGATGCGTAGTTTATTGGCATTTGACAGTAGTAAGCCCTCTTTATACTGGCAGCAATTAAGTATGGGTCAAGTTGGGGTTAGTACTTAGTACTCGTCGACTTCTTGGAAGGTTGGAGGGGCCGGATGGCTTGTGAGTTAGCAAGAAAAACCCAAAAAAGGCTCAATTTTGGATGAATGACTTATAGTGAGCAAGTCAATGAGCGAGGGGTGTTAAGGAGGGAGATTCTTGGCGTAACGAATTGTTTAGTTGGTTGTGTGAAGCACGTAACACGACGCCAGCGTTACCGAACAGTCGGTAGTGGAAGCAAGGCATCGGTTAGGTGTGGCACATTTTCTCCTTCCCAAGTTCCAAACTTCCAATCGGTCGCCACTCTAGCTGGTATCCTTTTATTTGTTTTATTTGACTACCCGCCGATCATCGACATGTGATAATAAATATTAGTACCGATAAGTTTTATGATGTTTGGAATTTTATTTTTGTAGCGAGCAAGATATGCACAGATGTGTTATCCAGGGGGCAAGTAAGTGTGCCGAAGACAACGGCTGATCTAGCTTTTAAAGAGAATAAAGCGCGCACCACTCCACACGTCGCCCACGAGTAGCTTTGGAGCCACTCATGCCAGCATGTCCGCTACTGGCTAAGCACCTCGCCAAGTCTTGAGTATTCTAACATTGTTTCATAGGCTAGCTCTAATTGCATTGTTTATCTATCAAGAAAATCCAATAACCCAATGCCCCATGTTCTTCAATCATTGATAAGAACTATACGACATAGATAGGGACAAATGCCTGTTTATCGCAAGAGATGGAAGGAGAATTTCTTTGGGAATGTGCCCAGAAGGGCCAACTTGCTCCAATTCGTCATGGATGAAATAATTTGGTAGAAAAGGTACAACAGACACCATTATCCTTCCATGTTAGTTTTTTCCGACTCAGCTTTGGTTATGCCGCAATCGCTGCACTAGAGGTGTGTTATAAATTAGCACAGCTAGCGACGGTTGTTACTTTTGGACTGGGAGTGTGAAAGTATGCGCACAAAAGAGAGTATAGGCGTTTCAAGACAACGACCCCACGCCAAACTACGTCCGATTTTAGGTCCTTGTAGCTGCCTTTGGTTCACCCTCTTCCATGGCCTTAAAACACTCACCCGCCAGTGACTACCCTTGCACATTTTCTCACACTAGCCCCGTGAACCAACGCCCCTCTTTGCGGGGAAAAAATCGTTTATAATCTGTATATAATTGGACAACTGTCACCGAGCCGGGCACTAGAAAAGATTACAACCTTTACTCTTAATTGCATTTCTTTAAACTGATATGTGGGTAGAAGCTTACAGGGTAGCACAAGCAGTTGTAATTTGGCATGTCCTTATGGGGGGGCAATTTCAACGTGATTGCAAGGAAACAATCACTACGAACATGCAATGTCTACCACTGTTTTGGGTGCTAAAAAATTATTGATTGTGGGAGCTGGAACTGGACTGTTAACATGTCTAATCAAAACAAGCAACAATGGCTGGTGAGTATGGAGGGGAATGTCAAACAGTTTTCTTTTTCCATAGCCAAAGGGCAAATGGGAACCGTCGCTTCGAAGTCAGCTGTCGGGTTCTGTCTTTGGTATTTGGTTATGCGGTGGCCGGTGGCATGTTGTATTCTACAGGTCCAGATGTTGGTTGGTTAGCCTTTGTAGGTGAAGTGAGCACTGTTTAGGGGATATGATTGTGCTTGATTTTGCAAGTAAACCATGCTTGGGCTCGGATGGTATCTCATGGCAGCTAGATCTCATGTTCCGGATCCGGAATGTGGTAATGATATCATGGAAATGGACTTGTGATAGTCCTAACTAATTACCAAATTGCGGGATCATTGATTAATTTAATGTCATCAAGTACAAGCCTGCTGCTCTGACGTTCTGCTTTTGTTGTTTGATATGTATATATATATAGAAAAAATTTAAGGTGCGCTACCCTTTTTTGCAGCGTACCATACGGCGCTAAATTTGAGCCGCCGGATTAAAATCCAGCGGCCCAGATTTTATAGGCGGCCCCAGACCCGCCTGAGACCCGCCAGCCTGCACACCTGCCCGATCGTCTGTCTGCCTGCTCAACCACCCTCGCCCACCCCCCGCCTGTGGCCCCTCTGCCGCTGCCCGCTCCTCGCCGGGGTGCCCCATCCCGTCGCCCCTCCCGCCCCGCCGGTACCCTTCCCCGCCAGTGCCTGCCATTGTGCCCCCCTCGTCCCCTGTCGCGCCCTTCCAACAACCCCCCCCCCGCTGCCGCTGCCGCCAGCCGCAGCTGGCAGGGGCGGGGGTTGGAAGGGCACGGCCAAGGGCGAGGGGGAACGGGGGTGGGGGCACGGCGGCAGGCACTGGCAGAGGAGGGCGCCAGCGGGGCTGGAGGGGGCGACAGGATGGGGCGCCGCGGCAGGGAGCGGGCAGTGGCGGAGGGGCCACCGGCGGGGGGGTGGGAGGGAGGCGGCGGGATGGGGGAGGGTGGGGGGCAGCGGTTGGAGGGCTGCTGGCGCGGCAGCGGGGGGTTGGATGGGGAGGCTGGGGGCGAGGGGGAACGGGGGGTGCGGCGGCAGGCAGGGGCTGGGGGAGGGGCCCCGGCCGGGTAGGGGGTGGCGGGGGTCATCCTGGTGGGGGGCGGGGATGGGTGGGCGATGGAGCGGGCGATCCGGCGAGCCGCCGTAGACAAGTAGGTGGTCTGGCGAGCCGCCGCAGACAAGCGAGCAGGCGGGTCTGGGGCGGATCTGACAAGTCCGAGACCAGATTTGGGGCCATAAAATCAGGGGCCCAGATTTGGCAGCGCATGGTGCACTGCCACCATAGCGCTGCCCTTTGTATATATATATATATATATATATATATCAATCTTTGCCTTCACAACTCCATCTAGAAACCCTTTGCTTGACTTGGAGGTGGCCACTGGCCAGTCATGTTTCACATCACCACCATGGCCAGGGAGATCATCAGTGATAAAAGAATATCTCCTTGTTAAAACAATTTCATTCATTCAATACGTGTCGTACGTTTTAAACAACCATTCCCAGGGAATTTGACCTTCATAAAAATGGGCCGGGGGCTAGCTATAAGTCATAGTTCATTCTCTTCCTTAACACACCCGAGAATCGGATAATTTATAATGTTATTTCATTTATAATTTATAATGTTTTTAAAAAAATACATATAGTTAGGTGTATACTTTGGTTTTTTAGGTCTCATAATTGTAACAATCAATTGCGAGCTCAAATCTCTTCTGGTAGGAGAAGATTTTGGTGTCGCCCATCGCCACCAACTATATTTGTAAGGTATTTTAAACAATATCTCAAAAATTCTTAAAACAGTGATCTTTTATCAAAAAATTACCAAAATAAAGTTTTCCCTTCTGGTGGCCACCAAAATCCTTCCCACCAGAAGAGATTTACAAACAGGCACATAAATATGGCTTTCTGGGCACATCATTCCACGCATTAATTAGCCGAATCTTTTCTTTTTAAAAAAACACATTTATGTTCCTGTATTGAAAGCAAGATTTATGTGTTGGTTTTGCATACAAATTTATTCTATCCCATATTTTTAAAACCTTTCGTGACCGCATCGGATTTTCGATCGGACATTAATATGCTTGGTTTAACCGGGTAAAACAAGGTTGAATAGGATTTAGCATGTTATACTGGATTTCATTATATTTAAGTATATTAAATAATTGATGGTATCAAATAACATTGCATGTCCCACTTTGTGTGTTATTAATTTGTTTTTGTAACTTCGCACTTTTCTAGGCCACTAATAAAGTCCCACATTATACCCAAAACAAACTCATATCCCTCTCATTTCTATATAAACCCACACATAGTCTTCTTATCTCTCCTCGTACAAAAACTCAAAAAGATAATTTATTGACTTCAAAACGGGTTAGATTGGAAAAAAACACAGTAACTTTGTGTGTTATAAGTTTATTTTTATAACTTAGCACATTTTCCAGCCACTACAATAGCCCCGTATCGTTCCAAAAACAAGCTCATATCCCTCACCTCCCTGTTTAAACCCACACATTCTCTTCCCATCTCTTCCCATACACAAACTCGAAAAAGATAATTTATTGACTTCAAAACGGGTTAGGCCGGAAAAAATCATGGTATTTCCTAAATACTGTGGTTTCAATAAAAATTGGGTTGAAAAACCGGGTACGGTTGTATGTGTGGTATAACACATTGAACCGGACCGGATGTGAGTCCAGTACCCGGTATGATGGCCGGTCCAGTACGATTTTAAAACACTAATACTTTGTTCGAGAAATAATTGTTGCACTTGAAAATAAATCTTAATTATTGCTTAATTACCAATCGGT
Organism: Piper betle; assembly: GCA_033002965.1. Classification (NCBI taxonomy): domain Eukaryota; kingdom Viridiplantae; phylum Streptophyta; class Magnoliopsida; order Piperales; family Piperaceae; genus Piper; species Piper betle. The sequence continues at coordinate 31,366 of JAURVB010010583.1, forward strand.
CAATTTGTTCGAGAAATAATTGTCAATTAAAGCAGTTTGTGACATTTGTCAATGTCTTATTTGTTGGGTTGCACTTTTCTCGGCCACTACAATAGTCCCACGTCATTCCCAAAACAGGCTCGTATACCTCTGATCTCTATATAAATCTGCACATACTCTTCTCATCTCTCCTCGGTCACAAACTCAAAAAATATAATTTATTGGCCGAAACCATAGTATTTATAAAATCCACTGGCTTTATTAAAAATTGGTTTGAAAAATCAGGTATGATTGCATGTGTGGTAAAACACATTTAATCAGACTGGATTTCAGTTAGATACCCGGTTTATTAGGTCGAACTGACCGGTTTGATACTGTTTCTAAAACACTAATACCATCTATAAGTCTTAATTGTTGCCATTGAAAATAAATCTTAATTATTGCCTAATTACCAATTGGTTAATTAGTTTGAGAAATAATTATCAACTAAGGTCGTTTGTGACATTTGTCAATTCTTTATTTGTAGGGCTGATATTCACAATTTGACTTTTTTTTCATTATAATTTATCTATTTTTAAATCTATATAGAAAACTCTTTTTAGAAAAAGTCTGGTAAGGAATTTTTCTGTTTTTTTAAATTCAACCTATTTTTTTTAAAAAAATTTGTTGCTGCCGCTGAATCGAGCCGGGCCAAATCAAGCCGACATCAATGGCCGACCAAATCGGGCCATGGACGGGGCAAAAAGGAATAAATTTAACCCCCATCACTCAGCATGGATGTTGAGAGTCTTTTTTCTAAAATAGTGGGGGTTATCTTTTTATGGTTTTATATACATCCATCTTAAGTAACATTTTGCATCTCAGTCATTATTATTTAATCGACGTAATTTTTCTTGAAAACCAACCATCACTTAAAATGTGCTTTCAAATGTCACCCTAGAGAAGAACAATACCAAATATATAAGCGAATACTTTATTTGAAAAATGATAATTAATGCAATATAATCAGCTTAAATATTGTGGAACAAGCGTGATTAATATGATAAATGCATGTATGACGATTTTCAACACCTGTCACTTTTAAGCTATCCACACGAACAATTTAAATATGCACATTTTTTAGTGGCGTGCTTAAGTGGGACTTGAACATTAAAACTTAAGATAATACCCAATTGCTCATAGGCTTGAAGCGTTCCATGACAGAAGCAGATGCTTACTGCGTCCAATGGAGTGGAGACTCAACTCACTGACTTTTCTCCCTATCACTATTAACAAATTACTTCAAAAAACTTAGCATTCTTTTTTTTATAAGCCAAGTCAAAGTTGAATACTCTTTAAAAGCTCAAACCTCATAATTAAGATAACAATAAATCCTTACTTATTAAATTAACCCAATAATCAATGTTGCCTTTGACATCTCAATTGGCCACACACCTAGCTAGATGGCGCACAAATGGGGCAGCTCTCTTTTGAGTTTAAATCAAATTGATTTTGTAGCTCCGAGTTTCATGTGCTTATACGACTCTGTTTCCCTTTTAAATTTGTTTAAGTACTTAGCCGCCTCCAAAAGAGGTCAGTCTCCTATAGTTGATCAGATTTGTTGGTCTATCATTCTGGAAACATCTGGGTTAGGAGGCAAAATCTACTCTATGTGTTGAATGAAGGTTGTTTTATGTTTTTCACTTTTCATGATTTAGTAGTTAGATGAAACATGTTTAAAAAATTTTTGACTGATGATATTTTTCAGGAATTTTTTATTTATTTGTTGGGGTTCAGAAATAATTATAGAAGTTAACTTTAATTTTATTACTTTTTATGCAACAAGTACCTCTAACCTCTAAAATTTATAAAAAAACATTCTTGGAAAGTATCATTAGCCAAAAAGATCGTCAGGCATCACATTAAGGCACATATATATTCATCTTTATTTTGACCACAAATATGGGCTATCATCGGATATTCCAATCCATGCATGGGCGGCATAGCATTTTTTCTTTCTTAATTCTTAATTATCTCCATGATAAATATAGGGTACTTGTCAGATGACTAAAATGTGTACTTGAACTAGTTTAACTACGAATTAATCTTCTTCAATAAGAAAATAATTATTATTCGTTGTTACAACTTATACAGGGTACGTGGGCTTTGAACAGCTTCCTTACGCTGGACTTTGCTAATTTTTATGATGGGCCTTAACATAATGGCCTTTGTTTATTTCTTGTGTACATATGTAACATATCAATTCCCTACCAGTTTTCGTGTTATGATCACGTTACAACCTGCGCTGCCATTATGCCATACAATCTTTCTTCTTTTTCCCGTCGGAAGAAGAAAAAACAAGCAACATTTCTTTTAAAAAAACAACATTTTACAATAAAAAAGAACGTAACTTGGAACGCCTGGTGGACCTCCGCTGTAGAGGATCCCATCGTCTATGAGTCTCCATCGGGCGTCTCCAAAAATTTTCTAAACAAAACTAATGAAATATGTGCACTCTAGGCTCTAGCTCATAGTCAACTTCAAGAAGAGCCGCAAGCAAGCGGCGTGCAAAGCTTGGGCAAGCACTGCCGTCATCGAGCGTATGAGTCAATTGGCAGCGCGTGGCCTGCTCATGCCTCCTCACGCCCAAGTTTTGGACCTATGCGACGCTCCACGCGAACTATTCTCTTTCTCTTCACAACCCAGAAAACTTTTCTTACGACTCAGAAGAAGAAAGTTTTGTTTGTCATTGTCATACTCTCCGGATAATGGCGTGCCAAATATTTGTGAACAAATTCAAACTGCCAGCTCTTGATATGTATGATTTGGTGGTTGGTGTTTCTTTGTTTGTGTTTACTAGTTAATCTATGAAGTTAGTATGTAAAGAAATGTTAAGTTGTATACACATATTTCTAGTTTAATACAGCTATTTGTCATTATTTTACCAAGCTCTTCTGCCGACTGGCGACCAAAGACATTTTAGATTTGACCAGATAAGACGAAAAAGAGCATGCCATTTGACAATGATGATGTAAAAATGATGTTTGTTTATTAGCAAGTAGCAGGGAATTAATATTCTGGTCTTCATTCATGAGAATAATGCATTATTCACGAATTGTTTCTAATGACATGTTTGTTACTAATTGTTTCGCTTGCTATAGATTTTCTCACAACAAGTAATTTAATCTCATACTCTTTTTTTAATAAAAAGAAAAATCATACCACAATCGAACCAACTTCTCTTCTCTAATTCCATTGTCTGGGGGATGTGAAGAAGCTAGCTCTCACTAATGAAGGCTGTTCATTTGAGCGAGTGCACTGGCCCATTAATAAAACCTCAATCAAAATTTTCCGGCACTGCTTATCTTCATACATGGAAATTGGAATACAACATGTTATTGTATAATGTTTGATCATGTTGAACCTTTCGTCACTAATACTTGTGTTGAACTCAGTATAAGTACAGTCACCAAATTGTGAACAATATTCCCGGCAATCTTTAGACTTGTAACTTATCTTTATCCTATGAACCGCCTGCCAATTCTAACAGCTCCCAACTTCATTACTCAAACTAAACGATAAGGAGTAAAAAATGCGAGGGTTATCATTCGCGACGAACAGATTAAAAAATCTGAAAGCATGAGGATTATGATTTAGCAATTTTGACCATTCTTTTGGCCTTTTCAAGAGCTTCTGATACCTTAAGAAACTTGCTAACTCAGAATCAATACCACAACTCTTGTGGAGTACTCAAGCTCAAGCTGCACCATACAATATTAATTTGACGCTGGCCAGCTTCTATTTTATGCCAGACGTATTGGTCAGAAATATTCACTTACAGTTGAGCTCCTGGTGAGATCAGCAGCCATATACTTTACCCCAAGCTAACTTGCAGGTACCATTTGGAAGAAGAGGATTGGAACACATGATATTATTCCATTTCATCAGCGCAACCGATCTGTATGTTGTAAGTAAACTACTGGAATGGTCGGTTTAATGCAGGTCAACACCATGCTGACAAGGTTAAACATAATTGTCTTGTAATTATCCCAACATTAGAAGTAACATTGTCTTATTTTATGCATAATTATCCTAATCCACAGTTTCTGGGTTTGGATTGTATTAATATATCTATTACTTTCTTGTTTTAAATTTCAAACAATCCCACGTCAGATTGATTCCTTTCACACTAGTGTTCAAACACGCTCCCATGCAAGTGTTTAGTGTATATAAGGTTGCCTATGGACGGTAAGCGTCTCCATGAACCACATAGTAAGATGGAGAACCATGTATTCCTCCATGATTTTGATTTGGTTGAAGAACTCACCAGTGAACAAATCATTGAGTTTTTGAGAGTAGAGAGCTTGATTAATGACGAACCGTTAACTAGCTACTTCCAAGCTGAAAATCATGGTCATGAATTGGTATTCAAGAATGGTACTGGGTTACTCTGCGGTGAAGGCGAAGGAATGGTGCCGGCCATGACATCACCAGAAATAGTGATGGAAGGAGACCTTTTTAATTTTCATGAAGGCCCTGATCTTGATATAGGTGGGAAAGAGGAAGAGAAAGATGAGCAAGAAGAAATTGAAGGAGACGATTCGAGTGAAACAACCAACGTCGTTGGAGCTGTCAGAAAAAGTACATCCAACAGATCAAGAACTTTGGCTGCAGAGAGGAAGAGAAGAGGACGCATGAAAGAGAAGTTATACGCATTGAGAGCTTTGGTGCCCAACATTACCAAGGTGATGCTTCTTTTAACTATCTACTAACTCACTCCAAATTGTGGTCACCTTTTTCCTAATTGTGGGCCTGATCAATTGCAATGCAGATGGACAAGGCGTCCATTGTGGGAGATGCAGTGACCTACGTACAAGATTTGCAGAGACATGCCAAAAAACTAAGAGCCGAAATGGAAGGTCTGGAATCCTCCAAAACGGGAAACCATTCAACTTTCAAGGCCACATTTGAAAACGAGGATCAGAAGGCAAAGTTCAATGCAAGAGATCACTATAAGAAGCCCAACATTTTGATGAAAATACTTCAGGTACTAGATGATCAGCAGAAAAAAACTGCAAAAAATAATGGCATCTCAATCAATCTAACTGTTATACAAAATGAAATTTCAGATGGAGGTGTTCCAAGTGGAAGAGAAGGGATTCTATGTTAGAGTTGTGTGTGGAACGGGAAATGGAGTGGCTGCGACTCTCTACAGAGCACTTGAGTCCCTCTCATGTTTTAAAGTTCAGTCCTCAAATTTCTCCACACTCCCAGAGAGATTAGTTTTAACGTTAACCCTTAACGTAAGCCTCTTAACTACCATGAATTACATTTCTGTAATATGATAATGTTTGTATATGTGATCTGATTCAAGTTGAGCTGTCTTTGACAAAAATGAACAGGTGATTAACTCTGTGGAAGAGATCAACTCATCAACAATGAAGATATGGTTGATGAGTGCTTTTCTTAATCAAGGATTTGAGTTCCAAGTTCAGAACGCTTGACATGGTCTGCCACTGACTGTGGCCAACATTACTCTGTAATAGTTTATTATCCTGCTTAGCCCACAATATTAGAGCGGGGCAATTTTGACGCATGTATCTGATCACCCCCTGGTCTAATCTCAGATTCCAACTTATTTCCTCTTCTCTTTCATAATGTTGAGTAAGATTATTGTGGACAGCAGCTATTGGCGGATTTATTATTTATCTATAGGTTGGGATGGTATGTTTTACCTAACAATTGCTAGTTGCTTCCCAGTACGCAGAGGTTTTTTGTTTACATGTGAAAACTAAATAAATATTTCCATTGATTGAGTCTACTCACAAATGGTATACAGCGTAAATCCTACGTTTCAAAGTGATTGCAAGAGAAACCCTTTTTTCTAATTTGGCATAATTTAGTTTCTCTAAAAGGGTCTTATTTATAGAAAACATATAATTTCTTGATCAATTTAAGGTTTTTATTTCATGTTTATCTCATAACAAAAGATAGACACTTTCAATAGGCTTAACTAATATTACGTCCAACAACTGAGGCTTGTCTGGATAAATATATAATTGGAGAGAATCATTAAATATATATTCGTCGCTGATCACGTGAAGATAATTTTTGCGACGAGGTTTGTCAAGAGAAACTTGAAGTTTAGGTGGTAAATTTTCGATTGTTAAAGCTTCGTTTTCTTATGATCCCTTTTTTTAAAACGAATTGAACGTCCCAGGGTGAGAACACAGTCCAATTGGATCTAGCTATGTATCAGCTTTCCAAAGTCTAACATTTTTTTACGTGGTGTCTTTCTCAAGCTATGGGATTATATGAAGGCTTCATGTTGCGTTTTGGACGTGTGAGGTGCATCTTTTCGTGTAAAACATAGCAACAAAAGTCCGACTATTTGGAACCTACCACACTTTTCTATAATTTTATAATTGAAAAGAAAAAAATTGTAGCAAAAAGAGATCTAAGATGATCAATAAGAAATAATTCTGCCCAAGTAATTATTTTAGCGCATTTTTCCCATCCTCGTGTTCAACTGTTACAAACTAAAAGAATAAATTAGAATTGAATGGTAGTTTAATGTACTCTCCATAATTCAAGGGTTGCTTACATGGTATTTACAGCTCAAAATGTTTTAGCATTTCAATGGCTAATTAATTTAGGTCCCAATCAGATCCGCCCGACGGCCATTAGAATTGGCCGCCCTTCACCCGATCTGGCCGCTGCCACTCAGGAAGATTAGACTATTTTTTGGCTTGGGCTTGGTGCTGCCAATTTGGAGTGGCCAATTCTAGCCGTCTTTGGTTGGATACAGCCACGGCTATTGGACAGTAAGTCGATTAAACTGAATTCAATTTTTTAAATTTTAAAATGACTCTCTACTCAAATCCAGTAATAATTAATTCAGTCTACGAAAAAAATACTCATGAATTGTAAATATCATGCAACCCATTCCTTGAATTGTAATAGGATTAGCGTGTCATTAATTCGTTAATTTGCTCAGCCTAAAATACTCCTAAACAGATATCAAATCGGTAATTTCACCATTTGGACACGCAGTAAATTTTAACAACTCGATTGACAAAGCAGGATCAGCGGCCATCGAATTTGAGCACAGCTTAGTGGACCCTACTTCTGTTCCATGACACATTCTTTTTGTCCACTTCCGATCCTTTATGGCCCCAATTAATGGCTGTTTAATCAATCGGTATTATCAGTTTTATGAGAGACCTATCGATGTTACAGTTCCCTTCCAGAAGCACCCAACAAGAACAATGTTGAAGAAGTTCTGTGTAGACTGTGTTGCTCAAGGGAATCAAAGTTCTTACAAGACAACTAACCCAGGATCGGTGGCGGATGCAACTCCTTTGAAATATTTGTGAAACATCTCATAATAACTAATAAATGAAAACATTAATTAGCTCACAAAAAAAAAAGTTAGAAGCATTTAAGATGTATTATTTCCCCCAGACGACAAAGTCATCCAGACGATCACTACCAGTAAAGTAACGCAGAACTGAAAACAAAGATTACATGGATCATCAACACCATGTAACCATTGACATTAACACAGGATGGCCTCAAACAAGTACGGTCGTGTACTACTCGGTAGGGAAGTTCATGCACACAAGAGTCTAGAACTCTGCTGGGACGGGCTCGTGGGTGCGGGTGATGAAGATGTGCTCGTAGATCAGTCCGGCGATCCCAGCGCCGACCAGCGGCCCTACCCAGTACACCCACTGGTGCTTCCAGCTCCACCCCACCAGCGCCGGCCCGAACGACACCGCCGGGTTCATGGAGGCGCCGTCGAAGGGCCCGCCGGCCAAGATGTTGGCGCCGACGATGAGGCCAATGGCCAGCGGAGCGATGGTGCCCAGCGTGCCGTTCCCGGGGTCGATGGCCGTGGCGTACACGGTGTACACCAGGCCGAAGGTCATGACGATCTCCAAAACCAGCGCGTTCCACACGGTGATGTCGTGGGAGATGACGAAGCCTCCGATGTGCGTGTCGGTGGTGAACCGGAGGAGGAGGCAGGCGACCACCGAGCCGAGGAGCTGGCCGATCCAGTAGGCGATGGCTCGGAAGAAGGTGATGTTGCCGCCGACGAAGGCACCGAAGGTCACCGCCGGGTTGACGTGGCCGCCGGAGATGTTGGCGCTGACCGCCACCGCCACGAACAGCCCCAAGCCGTGTGCAAGCGACGCCGCAATCAGGCCGGACGGGGTGGTCGGACCATTACCAGTCAACTTGCCTACACCACAAGTAGATTTGATACGTTGTTTAGATAAAAAATAATGTAGGTGTTGGATGTTCGGAAACAGTTTTCAATTACTTACCGAAAGCCTGGCCGGAACCTTGGCCGGCGAAGACGAAAATAAGGGTGGAGATGAACTCGGCCAAGGCGGCCTTGAGAACGCCGGGTTGGTAGACCTCATCGGGGGCGCCGATGGCGACTCTGGTGAACGGCACCGTCGGCATTTTTCACCTTACTATGCTGCGGATAAGAACGTAACAATACACTGCTCGCTGGATCAGTACTGCTCTGCGTAGGTGCAAGAACAGTTTTATAGCGTTGTCTTGTAGGGTGGGCAGCCAAAGGCTGCAATAATTTGGGGAATAATAATAGGACGTGGGACTGAAAAATGATCACGTATCTATCTACTTGTCTGGAAGATGGCTACGTCGGTAGGTATGTAATTCAAGAAGTAACGTAGCTTGATTGGTTGATGAGTAGCTTGTTGGCAACAAGATTAAGCAATGGCCACTTGTGGAAAATAAAATGTTGAGGAATGGAGAAAATGAGGAGGAGTCGTAATCCATCCAGCTAAGAGAAATGTAGGGCTGAAATGACAATGTAGAACCGAAAAAAAAAAATGTGATCACAACTGACGACCTCGTGCTGACTGCATGGCCAGCCTGGGATTTATAATATCTCAGTTTTTGTTTGTAATTATCGATTTTTAATTCAAAAATAGGCATATAGGTACACGTTTGGTGAATGAAATTAATAATAACAATAATATTTAATATCTAAATTTTTATTTATCAATTCTCAATTTTAATTCAAAAATTACATATATGTTTAGATAAATAATAAATAATAATAATAATAATAGATGATTATACTAATCAAAGAGTATAAAGTATATTCGGTGACCTGGTAACAGCAGGTTATGAGCATATTAATTTTTGCCTTTGGGAAAACATTATTTATACGGCTGGCCTACGCAACATAGTGCATAGAATTGAAATGGAAATTAGTTTAGCCGAGAAATTAAGATTGCTCGTATGAATGGCCGATGCAGGCTAATAAATTTATGAATAAAATTTAACTCCTTTTTAAGTCATGTATGATTGATTGAGCGATTTTTCTTCCATCAAGCCCTATCCCTAGAAAGATAAGATTGATTATTGATTTTAGGACAGATAATTTTTACCAAAAGCCAATTTATATTTAGGGGTACATCTCTTAATATTTTCTTTTTTACAGCTCGCACCAATAATAGAAGTTATATTTTGGGCGTCGCAATTGTTCTATATACTATTATTAATGATTGGTCTAAATAAAATTCATTTAATAAAGTTTAAATTATTGGACTATGATCATTTAATATACATATGGAAAATATAATACAGAAATACCAATTTCTCTAATTTCTTATTTATAATAGGCTAAATTAAAATTAAAAAAATTGAATGGATATATGTGGTTGTAATCCCCAAACTCGATAATATTTCTTTTCACTGATATCACTTCAAGAGAAAAAAGAGTTTTCTCACCCAAACTCTAGGGTGAAATTTACAAGATCAAATTTTAAGGTTTGAAAAAGTAAATATGATTTAATGGGTTTAGGTATGATTTTCCTTAAAATTTATCTCTGTAGTTTGATATGAAGAATATTTATTTTGGTGATGATTTTTATCAAGAAAATTTGTTTAATTAAAACTTTCAACAATAGAATCATTATCATAGATTCATAGTTAGGGTTGGGCACGAGCTAAGTCGAGTCAATTTTCCTCCAACTTGAACTCGGCTAATTTGATAAACGAATCGAGTTTTAAATTATATAGTTTCAAGTTGAGTTATTTTAGTTTGAATTCAAGTCGAACCTATTCGAGTTTGAGTCAAACATCGGTCTTGTTCAAGTTTTATTACCATATATTTGAAGATCTAATTTATTCTCTATAATACAATATTTTTTTTATTTTTTGTAAAAATATAAATAATATTCTTCACAATTGATAGTCATATAATAATAATTAGATTGTTTTGATTTAATTATTTTTATACCAAATTATCATTTTTAATATTATGTTATCCATGTATTATTAAAGAATAAAATTCTAAAAGTTTATATTAGACATTGAGTTGATTCGAGTTAAGTTTAGCAGTTTGGTTTTGAATTAAATTGAATTAAGCTTGATATAACTTTAAACCGGACTCTATTATAATTAAATCAAGTTAATTTTTTAAGATCAAATTTTAAACCAAGCTTGGAGTCTGTCAAACACACGTGAGCAACCTCGACAGGTGCCAAGCCATACTCATAGTCTTTTAATTATTAACATGATTCACATTATTTGGTTTTGATAAACGACAGATAAAGACTATTATCCCTTTATATTTCCAACTTATTAACACGATTCACATTATTTGGTTTTGATAAACGACAAATAAAACTATTATCCCTTTATATTTAGAACTTTAACACGATTCACATTATTTCGTTTTGATAAACGACAGATCTATCTGCATCATTGACAAAGCTGCTTTGGCACTTGCCCATCAGTTCAGCCTCATATCTTCCGGTAGATGGTAAATTATGTATATTCCAGCACTGCTACTCTTCTAGTCATATGTCAATCGAGGTGCGGCGGAGGCAATCCCGCCGTGTTAGGACTTCGGAGTAAATATTGCACCATGCACTGTTGCAGCCCAGCGACGCCCACAATTTCAAAAAATGGAGTGAGCAGGGAGGAAACATGTAGCCACGACTCACAAGTGGGAATAGTTGCAGCAGTACTGTTCCAAATGTTGAAATGAAAATGCAAGATGAGGTACGTAGAAGAAACAGAAAGAGACAGAAGAAGAAGAGGTCGCACAACTACAGGCATGGGATGGTGAATGTCATCATCCAGGCTGGCTCAGAAATTTGTCAAATTCAGCGACATGCCTGCTCCCCTTAATGTTGGTGGCACCCACCCACATGCCCCCCTGTGAACCATCTTCACTCATCGTCCCTTTCCAATCTCTAATTTGCTAGGCTCCTTTTTGGGCGTACTATAGCTTGGCACCGCGTATATAGTTACATATTACAAATGAAATATTGAAAAAAAGATGAATGTCTTGAATTCTTGGGTATTTGTATGTATCTAGCCTGAATATTGAATGTGTGAATTTTGCAATGTAGAGATAACTATCATAGAACGCTATGGATATATCCAAAAGTGTGCGATCTAAATAAGGCTTCCAGCCATTAAAGGTTCGTAATGTCTCTGCAAGGTTTGTTCTCATCCATTGAGGGAAAGAAATATATGCGTTAGATGCGCATTTGAGTTGTCTGACGAGTATTGACGAGGACAACAAATATCTGGCACATCTCATTTTCTCAACATTCAAACATTATTATCTTCTTCTTTTATGCCCACTCGTAAGATCAAGTACTGTTCCTTTCAACCCCGCCCATGCACACCCTTTTCAATTCCCAAACCGATCGACCGGATTTGTTTGCGATAAAATAAAATCGGCAAGAAAATTATCAAAAATCGAAAAAAATTTGGCTCATTTGAAACAACAGATTGAAAGGCCGATTCCGATTAAGCAAAGCATGACCTTATTTTATTGTATTGAATTTAATAATACATAAACATTTTAGTTTATTGTCCAAAAATTAGATCATGATAAAGCGCTGTGGCCCTAAGGGAGAACTTCACTCGGCAACTCTCCGCTAAATAAAAACCATTAAGCAATAATTTGATAGCCGAGTATAGAATATGTGGGCGCTCATGGATCACAATAGTATATAAGTTCATTGATTGATTGCCGATGTTAGATTTTAAAGGATGGTATGAGATGTTTCTTTAAATGAAGGTCGGAGGTAAATGACCAAAGAGGAAACATTTTAAAATCAAGCTTTCCTCATGTCCTCCGGAGCCCAATCGAACTTAATCTCTGAGCCAATAACACCTTTTTTTATGTTGATACTACTCGAAGCGTCCAACTAATTTTATGCAAGATACTAAAACGACGACGAGCATTAATCCTTCGGCTTTGGTGGTAAAAGTGAAGATTCTTGTATGACTAGACGGCAGTTAAATTTTGGCATACAACTTGATCAATATATTTGGCATATGCAATTAATTAGTCAGTAGACCAAAATATTTTATGTTCCATTTAAAAATTTGTACATATTGAAATTAAGGCTGCAAGGGCACATATTTTATGTTTCCATTGGGCTCCTGTCAGGTTTTATTTTTATATTGGGCTCACATAAGCAAAGTTTTTGAGCCCATGGGCCATCAGAGGTTAAAAAAATAGAAGGCCCAGCTACAACCATCGTCAACCCAAAGACACTTCACACAGCTTCGCTTCTAGTCGTTCATTTTTTACGAAGGGGTCGATAAGCCTTATCTGCGTCGTCCTCCGAGCTCTCGCAGGCGATGGCGCCGCCGGCACCACCACCACCACCACCACCGCCTACGTCCTCTCCCCCGCCCACTCCCTCATCACCTCCCCGGCGCTTGCTCGCCGTCTCAAGTCATCCTCTTTCGCCGGCCTCGCTCTCAAGCTCCCCCGCCTCTCCCTCTCCTCCCGCGCCGCCTGCGCTTCCGGTTCTAGGCCGCTTTCCGTCGTCGCCGCCACCAAAAAGGCCGTGGCGGTGCTTAAGGGCAGCTCTGCGGTGGAGGGCGTCGTCACTTTGAGTCAGGACGATGAAGGTATTCCTCCTCCGCCTTTTTGCTTTTGTTCGCTTTCTTTGTCGTGCTGCTTGTGGTTTGGGTTGTCGGGTTTGGCATTGCGTGTGAAAGGTTGAAGCTTTGCGTTTTCGGCGGTGTTTTGGATTGAGTTTTGGTGTGTGCTGTTCGGAATTGGGCTATGCGAGCGCGTCTCGATGGCAATCGGCATTGCAGTATACCTTGTTACTTTTGATGTATTGATTAATTGATTGAGTTTACCACGCATTTTATCCTCTTTTTGGTAATTTAGTTGACTAATTAGCTCCATAAGGGAGCACTGGTTTGTGCTGCTTATCTAATATAAGAAGGCTTTTATTGGTTGATGCCTATTTTACTCCCTTTACATTGCTAATTTTATTGATTTTGCTTCCTTAAAAAAATTTTTGTGTGGATGTATACCATGTTATACGCATTTAGCTACACTGACTAAAAAGTAAGCTAATTGGTTAATATCCTCGCCTTTATGTGATTATCCCTTTTGCAATCTTTGATGTTTTAGCTTCAAATTTAGAAGCTCTTTAGTGTCGTGCGTTTTGCAGGTCCAACAACTGTGAAAGTTAAGGTCACTGGACTTACCCCCGGGCTTCATGGGTTTCATCTTGTGAGTTCTTTGGTTGAGGGTTTTATTCATTGTTTTACATTTTAGTTACGCATTTGGTTGGTACCTTTATGAACGTTGTTCTTTTGTCGGATATTTTCAGCACGAATATGGGGATACAACGAATGGTTGCATATCAACAGGTCAGTTTGTAGTGCTTTTTCATTATAGATGTTGTATGGTTATATCTTTCCCCAAAGACAAATGGACATTGGCTAGTATGAAATGAGAAACACGCGTTTGAATTTGGCACGTCTATGAAATTGTATTCTCCTTCCTCTTTTCTGCTTAAGTGAAGTTTATGAGTTTTTTTCTTTATTGGTCATTTATGGTTTAGCACAATTCAAATAATCAAAGAAGTTGCAACTGAAGATTTCTTTTGAACCTTTCTTCTTTTGCGAGTGTAATTACGTAAATTAATCCATATGAACACTTTTGGATTGCGGATGATGATGATGATGACTCTGTATGGTATCGTTTCTTGTAATTTTGTATTATAATGATGATGATATTCGTAATAGGGGCTCATTTTAATCCTAACAATTTGACTCATGGTGCTCCTGAGGATGAAACACGGCATGCTGGCGACCTGGGAAACATAGTTGCCAATGCTGATGGTAATTTGTATTTGTTTTGTTTGTTATAAATTTGGTCTTGTGTTGAAAATGAAATTGGCTTCTATTTTCTGTTGTATGACGAGTGTAGGTGTGGCAGAGGCAACAATAGTCGATAGCCAGGTAGTGCACAAAAGTTCAACTTGCTGATTGTTTGACTAGCACCCTTCAAAGTTTGGTGCTTGAAGGCATATGTTTATGTTAAACAATTTATTGTGCAGATTCCACTAAGTGGACCAAACTCTGTAGTTGGGAGAGCATTTGTTGTTCATGAGCTCGAAGATGACCTTGGAAAGGGTAATGAAATAAGTCTAAGCTATTTGTGTTCATCAACATGAAAAAGGAAACAACTTATTCAATCTTTTTGCCATATATTTTGCAATGTATTTAAGAAGTTGACGCCCGCAATGCACTATCTGAAATTGTTACTTTTTCTGTTTATTATGTTTTGTGTCCATAGGAGGGCATGAACTTAGTCTCACCACTGGAAATGCAGGAGGAAGATTAGCATGTGGTACGCAGAAATTTTTATTGGTTATCTTTGTTGGATAGGGATGAATTTTTAGCCTTGTTTCATTTTGTTTCTGCTCTACCTTGGAGTAGCCAAGCCGTTAAACTGGTTATTGACGTGAACTTTTATGACACAAATTTAGTTATTTCATTTTCATAACTTTTGACTTCTGTCCATCTTCTGAGCACTGTGTAAAATGATAGATTATTACTCTGCTTGGGTGAGTTTGTGTCATTGAATTAAAAATGAGAGCAATCTAGCACTCTGCCGATGATATAATCATCTTATCAACCCTGTCTCGCTGAGACAAAGTGTAGATGTGAATGATTATGATAATGATCTGACTGATGCATGTGTGCAGGGGTGGTTGGGCTAACTCCACTGCAATAGATGAATCAACTCACTTGCACATCGGAGACATGACCTGCAAATGAATAGCGCACTGCAAAGAGGCGTGACCAAGTACGTGGAAACCGATCTTAAAGTTATTTTTTTATTGGTTGCATGAACTCCCAGAAGAATGAAGTACGTTTTGTTTGAGTACTAAACAGAGCTTTCTCTCTTCAACTTTTATTTGAATAAATAATAATAATTATTATGGGGTAATTCTACACAAGGCATTTCTTTTTCATACTAAGCTTGCTAGATGTGTTATGTAAACGATTTGTTTTCTCCAATCAGTCCAACTTTTTGAGTTGCACATGAAAAGAGAACCAATGGAGGGGATTGGGAGGTGAAAATTGACAATATAAATTAAACAAATGGTTAAGTAATCTAATTACTTTTTTGCCTATTGACCAATTAAAATGCGTCATTTATCGAGTCTGGTGGGAAAACTATCTTACAAAATAGGTAGACAGATTGATATTGATATAGATATAGATATTTGATACTCATTATGAACGAAATCATTCCACCAATAAGAAAATTAAATACTGCACTACAATTGATGCAACTTTCAGACAAAATACCGTAAACCAAACCGTACGTTTTAAAAAGAAGCAATAAGCACAAAGACACTTCAGAAGAGCGATATTGAATTGTCTACTTTGAAGAGTCAAAATGTGACTTCGGTGATTGAATAACCACTCTATTCAATATCGTAATCTTCCCCGCCCGCTAATCAATTGCATTTTCTTTTGTATATAACATTATTATTTATGTACCAACCTTTTCAATTGCCATCTAAACAGATCGAGATATAGATTTTTAATAATTTTGCTTCGGCCTCTTTCTCCTTGTAAGAACTGTAGCCAAAGAAGCAATTTTGCGGGGCTTTTGTAGAAGGTAAAATGGTCGGTAACTACAAAAATATAAATGCAATTTACCAGAACAGCCTTCGTTCCACCTGGGCAGTTAAATTGCTACAAATAAGAATTTTGCTTCCCAATTACATATAGCTCATATTTATGACTGTTGGACGCAAGTATGAACGTTTTCCGGTTCCATGGCTGCGCACCAAGCGTTGAAAGTAGCCTAAAGTCTAAACACACCTCCGCCCTTGTTTGAATCGGACACTAATGCGTCTGACTAGCATGTCAAATCTTTTAATTAAGTGGGTGGAGGAGAAACAGCTACAAAACGACATCCAACAAGTCAACTTAGAAAGTTTAATGTTCATTTCTTTCTCCAATCATAGATTATTCAACTTACCCATATTATAAAACGATTAGCGGTTAAAGAATTCTTACATGTTCGAGCAAGCATTAATCTGGTGAGATACTATCTATATAATCTAGTTGTCTAGTTTTGTTAGGTGAAAATTTGATCGTGCTGGCCATAGATTTAGGGAGGAAATAAGGTTAAATTGTTAACAAGATCTATTAGAAATGGGGGCAAATTCATGTCACAAGGCGATTTGTGTCTAAATCGAAGTCGCAAATCTTGATTTAGTGTGGTTGCTCTTTGAGAGAATTGGAGGTGGGAATGCATTCAACAAGAAAAAGGGAGCATATAGTTTCTGTAGATGGATCATTTCCTTGGCGATCTTAATTTCACATCATAATCCTAATCATGACCCAATTACCCAAATATATAGACGGACAAACAATTACAAGAGAAACAAATGGACGACAATAAATCAACGGACGCTTTGGTCGAAAATCCTTCGGACACATTTATACTCGGTCTTGTAAGGATCAATATATATTTTATATTATATTTTCTATGAGAATTACAAGTCATGTTGCCCAAAGCATTTTCGACTTTTTTAAGGCCCCAGGTACCCGAAGTTTATTGGTACTCATACCTGATTTAGCAATTAGAGACTTTGAAAACGTCATTATTTCATTAATATGTTAGTTTATGGACTACCTCAAAGGCTCAGTCCACAGCAGCCTGAACAAGTTGTTATCTGTGCTTATTTCTATTCTTATTACTCAATTAATTAAAAAAAATCAGTCATTTTCGCTGACAAATAAATATTGTAAGCGCCCAATTGTTTTTTGCAGACTGGTAGCGAGTCCAGAAACACGGTCTGCACTTTCATAGTTTTCGTATATTAATATTTTTGTTAGTGCTTCTGTATTTTAAAGTTCCATCCATCTTCAAAAAAGCATTTGTACATTTAAAAATAAAAAAAAATTGTTTCGCCGTATCTCGACGCTAAAGAAGAAACAAGACGCTAGTCCAAAAGTAACATGGATGGATTTAATTTAACGATTTAAAGATCCCAGCAGGAAAATCACTTCTTTAGCTTTTGCATGACAACTTTTTACTGTATCTGCCTGCTTAGCCGTAGATTTTTCTCATGAAATCCAACCCATGACATCAATTGGTCTCTGGATCATACGACCAAATCTGCAGGCGTGAGTAGATCGTATCATTGAGTAGCTAAAGACATATAAAACCGCCCCAGAAAAGCCAAGAAGCCAAAGCAAATTGCAGATATAGAAGAAGAACACATTCATTTCCATTGAAGTGGGTACACTCTATTATCAGTGGGACTCTTTCCCTTCCAGACAAAGAGAACCCGACCACAACTTGTGCCGTTAATCCTCGTCGTCTCTTACAATGAGGCTCATTTGCTACGTACTAACTACATGATTAATAATTATACTCTTAATTACCACTAATTAATACTCCAACCAATCATAATTCCTTGTTGGTTGAAGCAATTAAACATATTAAACTAGTTGATTAGAGTAGCGTGGGGGGTCATCTTGAAGAAGCCGTCCGATGGACGCCGGAGCAGGGGAGGTGGCGTAGGGGGAAGGAGGAGGCCTCCTCCACGAGGTTCCTCTTCCGGCCGGTGGAGCTCGGCGATGGGTCGATGTTAGTTTCGACGGAGATGGCGACGGGAGGGATCTCGACGGCCTCGAGGGGCGGCGGAGGGTGGCGCCATTGGGGCAGAGGGCCGGCGAGGAGAAGGGTCTGGAGCAGGGGACCGGCCTTCATCACGGCTTGGAGGAGCTTGCCCTTCTCCGGCAAAGGGCCGATGGTTTCCATGGACTGGACTGGGGAGCCACACACTATGCTCTCCTCGCTCCGGCCGTCGTCCTCTTGGGAAGGTCCGGGCGGCGGTTGTGGTGCATGTTGCACCTGCTGCTGCTGCTGTTGTTGTTGGTGGAGGAGGAGCAGCTTCTGGTATCTCTCATTGGCTTCATCTCTTTCCTTGATGACTCTGCTCAATAGGTCCCGGAGCTGGGTGATCTCCTCCTCTCTTTTGTGAATTTCTTCCTGAGCTGCCATCCTTGTGGTTTCCAGCTCCAGTGATGAGCAGAGGAGAGAGTGTTTCAGCTCGTCCAAGCTCTGAAATTGTCAGTGGCACTGATTGATGAACACAGAGAACCAATGTAGCTGTTCAAAAAGATTCAAAAGTGTGTGAGAATGGAGAGTTTTAAGGTACCTTTCCATAGAAGCAGGAGGACGACCAGCCCATAGCCGGCATGCCGGGGTTCTCCATGTATTCTTGTACTTGGAAGAAGACTAACTCTGATGATCAAGTGGTTGGTTAATCTCTGTTTTAAATGTGTTTGCTCAGAGGAGAAGATAGAAGTGTGGTAAGTGGAGGAAGGTTGTGTTTAGGTGCTTAATATAAGAAGTCTCCTCAGAAGCAACAGTGCAATGGTTTCTTTTTTCTTCTTTATCTCTCTGGGCCATGTCTTTTTCAACCTTTATCAACTTTTTATAAAGCAATTATACTTGACCCCCCTGTGAGTTAATAGCTAAGCTATCGTATAACCCTTGTAAGTTGCAACCTGTAGTAACCATTTTTGTACCAACTGTTGATGTAACTTTTACTTAAAGAACATAACTAAGAAGTGCATAATCCTTCCTGTTCAACTTTGTCCCAGGATCACAAAAGCAAAGTGACAAGAAATTAACTTAGTTGAGGATTTGAAGTCTTTACAAGTTAAGTTAGTTTTTCCCCCCTAGCAACAACTAAAAAAGGTTACTAGATCTTCAAGGTGCAAATATGTTAATTATCATAGAACAAGAGATATAAAAGTGAAATTTTTACAAGAAAATAATTAGGTGTGATTCTCTCCTTCGATCAAAGTTTCTTCGAGGACAATGAGAGAGACATATATCAGAGTAGTAAGGTAGTCATGATGCGGTCCTTGTGTGATGATTATATCTTACATAAAGGACAGGCAGGTTGAACTTGAAGCCTGCCGAGCAGAAAAAACTGGTGAACGTAAAGACGAGACAACAGTTTGGCCCCGTTACTTCGTCTCTCATAATACATCTTTCTCTAGACGTTTAACAGTCTTCCTTGTGTGTACCTCTTTGAAAATTGCATACACGACGGATTCGGCAGTAGACTACAGAGCAATTCCATGTTTTGCATGATAGAAAAACGCATTTCTAGAGCTGGGTTTTTCTTCAAAATTTGTACTTTTATCAGACGCGACTTGTGTCGCAGATCAAGTGCATATAAGAGTCAGAGAAAGGAGGTGGTAGAGGGGCCTAAATTCCCACCACGCTTTGGCACAGAGCGGAATTGAAAAGATTGGTTTTGCTCAGTCTACGCTAGTTCATACATGGAAATCTCCATATACAGCTAAAAAAATGACTAGACTATTAAAAAAACGGTGCCATTCTTGAATTTTATCTTTAAAAGATTATTCCAAGAGGTATAGAGTGAGGATAAAACAGTGATCATGAAAGACATTTTGTTAGTTTTTTGTGTTTTTTTAAGTCTAGCTGCTGGGGCCATCTTCCATGTAGAAATTGCTTAAACAAATCTATAAGAACATAGAAAATTACAAAATTGAGTGCCCGCCAACTTCAAATCTGAATATTTGTAAATGGGTAATTGACAAAAGGTTGTCAAAATCAAGAACTTTTGATCCATCTCGTAGTGAACTATTTAGCAGCTGGATATCATTTGGGGGATATCTTTCGTTGCCAAATCCTGTCTCACCAGATTCTAAAAGGAAGCAAAAGCTATCTTATGGTCATGTCCCGTTCTCAACAGGGTACGCGTTTTTCCTCTTTTTATTTTTTCCTCTGGTCATTGTAGGATTTTCTCCAAACAGTATGAACAAGCTAAGGGTTGATGTTATTCTTGGAGTTCTTAATTCAATAGATGGACCCAAGATCAATGGGTCCGCTTGGAAGAAGGTGTTTTTTTTGTTATTCAATCCAACTTTGAAGCGAAAAGGAGGAAGTCTAATGTGGTTTGTAGCAATGACAGTCCTGTCAAGGATGGCCAACTTGGCCACCATATTAGAAAGCAATTGCACTCGCCTAGATTTTGCTCAATCTCTCACATGCTCGTGTCTTCCGGGTTATCTATATTTCACTCCAATTTTCTTTCTTTCGTTTTTTTGGTTTGGACTCGAGGTGCCACTTTGGGTCTTTTTCTTTCCAAACAGAAAATACATTATTCTTAACTCGTGCCAGTTCTTGACGAGACCCGGACTAATATTATTTGCAGGCATTGCGCTAATGGTGGACTTGATATTCTCAAGAATTGTACATCTCCAATTGGCCCGGCGTAAACAGTCTTTCAAGGAAATGGGAACACTAGTGGCCATTACTTTGGAAAAAATATGGTAGACCTTGTTCTTTATCACATGGACTTGCAGTACCTTGGGTACGACTCAATTCTTTATAATGTGAAACGGCAGGACATCCAACTACATTCCCAACTCAGTTAATGATAATACACGGACAATTATTTCCATTTGGTGGCCGGTCGACCACAGATGTTTATATAAGTACATACACATTCATACTTCCCATAGATGAGGTTAATCTCGTCTTGCATGCTTCCCAGCTACAAGCTAACTATACTTACTCATCGCCACCAATATTGTTGATCAACACGTATATATGTATTGCATAAGATTACACTGACAAGTTGGACCTATCCTTTATTAATACTCACCAACCAAGAAAACCCAGAACTTGTACATCCCCGGGGTTGACCATGATGATTCACACTGCATCTTTTCTTTTCTTTCTCTAAGGTCTTAATCTCTTGTTATTATAGGTTGCACTCTCGAGGCTCAACCCTATTGGTTATCGTGAACCTTGTTAATGTTGCCGAATATCCATTGTAGTTTGATTTCTAACTTACCACTTCTAGTGGAGTGTATGCCCGTATAAATTTATGTAGAGAACCATAACTAAGTAATTATAACTAAAAAACCAAGCTTTAAATTAATCTAGTACTCGGTGAATCCTTGACTTGAGGTGACAATCATCATTACACTAGTCCGTGAGATGGGTTTGGTGGCGACTATTCATTATGCATTATACAAGGTCCTAATTTTCATGGATGGTACAAATGGTAGGTCAACAGCCCTGCCCGTCCATGCATAAGCAGCCTTTGGATCCCTGTGTGGACCTAAGCTTAGGGAACACATTGAGAGCAAGCTGGGAGGGCACAATCGAAGGCAAAGCAAAAGAAGAAAAATATAGTGTTGGTAGCGGCGGTTGGGGAGGGGGCCACTGGGCCTCTGAGTAGGTGCACACCACTCGGTTCCAAGCCGAGAAATGCTAACACAAAAGAGGGAGTGACATGACTGGGCCAGTGGTGAGTCCCGGTGAATGGTTGTCGTTTTAGTACTTTGCAAAAAAATATATAAATATTTGCATGTGCCGATGCCATCAATCTTTCCCCCTTGTCGGGCCGATAGAATATTGCATCTCTCGGTCCTTTTCCACTCCCTTTTCAAACTGCTCTTCCTTCCATCGAGCTCTCCTTTCACCTGGACTTTTTGGGTGCTTGGCCTATGACATTATATATCTAGCTGGATGAGTGCCGGATCTCACTACTGATATATAAGTCAACTGTTGGGGTGATAATTGCTGGTGTTCCTACTGTTCTGGAAGATTTAAGGTGAGGTCTTAGCATGTAACGCAACCTGGATTTACTAGTCGGAGGTATATACATTCTTGGGACATCATGTTCCGATTGCCTTTAAAGGCCTAACCAGCTCTAAACCTATGGCAGACTTATTTTCCCATCTACGTACTAACTAGATCATGTTAATGTGAAGAAAATTCTAGTATTTCTAACCCTTCCCAATTTCCTTTAGGATTTCATCCGAGTGTGGTCTTATGTGAAAAACGAGCTCCACGGATCAGCAATTGATTTAGCTTCCCTTCAGAAGTTGAAAATTTTTTGATGTGCAAAACGAGCTCCATGAAGCAAGATTTCTGAAAGAACCTAGAACTTAAAATGATAAAAGCACGCTTTCAAAGCGAAAAATTAGTAGCAGTCAAAGTGATATTGAAAACAGACGCCTTTGTTTCATCAACAAGTTCTGGACGGTTGCCTTTGTACAATTTTTGGAGAGGATTGTCATGATCGTAGTGTGTTTGATTGTATTTGTTCCACTCATAACCAGTCTGCACTCGGTTGACATATTTTGGTTTCCTTAGAAGGTATATATTATCATGCCACCAGTAGACTTCTTCTGCACAGTACGGAATGTGGAATGCTGCATTTCCTTCCTCTATAGCCCCCATTGCCTTCGTGGTGCCTCTCCTCTCCAAGCTATCTTCACTAGCAATTGGTTTTGAAGAAATTGCTTCTAATTGGGCTTTCCTGTGCTGCTTTCCAAGCAGTTGCACGCTTGTGCTCCAATTTATTTGTCGACTTCAGGACCAATTGCTTTATTATTTTCTATATCATAATTGAAAACTTCGGAATCGACTCTGCATGCTATACAGAAAATTCATACGCTTGTTCCCTCCTGTGCACATTTGTATTAATTTCTGATCTTTCCTAAGGTTCTGATTGGTTAGTATAGAAGAAGTAAAAATTCATAATATCTATATGTAACAACGTGTAATCGCCCTGCAGGGGTTGACAAAATTTTTTCTTTTTTATATGTTAATTATATTTTAAAATAAATTTTATTTTCTCAAAAGAAATTTCTAACTACTTATCTTTTTATCAAAATATCTTTGCAATGCGCAATGTGTTACATTTTTATTTTATTGTACTTTCTAAGATTATGATATTCTAATTATAAATATTCATGGTTTCATGCTCCGGCTAAAATTCATATTAGCAATACTCAAATTCTTCACCTTATTTGAGTTTTATTTATATTTTTAAAATTCAAATCAACTTCAATTTCTTTTTTTGTTTTAAGCTTTAGAAATGGTTTGTATGTTAATCAGATTGAGGTCCGATTATAAACCTATTAAATAATATATCATAAGTTATTTTGAAGAAGGATATTTTAAATTTATTTAAGGAATAAATTATTTATTTTAATTAATTATAATCCTTGTCAAGTTCCAATTCAAATATTTTTAATTAGAAATTTATGTACATTTTGAAAATTTTAAATATATATAATTTATACGACTCTTATGAATTCATTATGATTTCTACATAACATTTAAGTAAAAAGTCTAAATCAACTTAAAGTATAATCCTGCTTAAGCTCGAAATTGATTCTATACATTTTTTAATGATAATTAAATATAATCCTACTTTACTCACATTCATTTATTTATCAACGTCCATTTGATTTAAGATTTATTCTTATATTTAATTATCATGACTCCCATTCAAAATAAATTTTCATAGTGTTAGTATCAGCCAACAGATCTACAATTTTTTTTATTTTTTAAAAAATAGTTAATCGAGGGAAATACTTAGATGACCTAGTTTATGATTTATTTTAAAATATATTAGTTTTTAATACACAAAAAATTGATTATTATGATATTAATAAATTTTATGTTACTTCTATTGATGCATTCCCTGTGAGTTCATTGAATGAAAAAACACATATACAATGAATTAATATTAGAAGCAACTCCATAAATATAGTTACATTCCAACATGCAATACTATAAAAAATTAATTAATATAACCAACTTCAAATAGATGTACATGTTGACATATTAAAGTGTATACCATGCGATGCAACAATTTTTATTTATTTTTCTTTATAATGATTATAATTTCAAATAACTATTATTATTTTGATTTATTAAAATTAAATTATTTATTATTATTATTATTTATATTATCTACCGACCTGCTATCAATTTGAAAATTTTAAGTGATATTACTTTTAACTTAAATAAATTTAATTTTATATTCAATTCAATATGATCATTTTAAAATTATTTATTATTAAAATATTCTTACTCATTGTATGGCGTGCTCTACTCGATTTTATACCAGAGTTTATTATTATTTAAAAACTAATATATTCTAATATTAACATAACCCTACATACAAATCTTGAATTATTTTTTTAATAAATTTAATTACGAATTTGGAATTATATTTTAAAAATCTAAATAAATAATCAATTAAATTTCATATACAAAATTTTAATTTTTCAATATTTAAAAAAATTCAAATAATAAATTATAGATTTGTAGTTATAATTTTTACTTAAATCTATTAAAATCTGGATCGTTTATCTTTTTTATTTAATCAACTTACTAATATTGAATTATCTTTTTAATCAATTAAATTATAAATCTGAAAATATATTCTCAACTAAAAAATCCATGAATAATATATATTTGAATTATAAATTAAATACTATGACCAACTTTAGACTGATGTACACATGAAATTATACCTCTTTTCATGTTACAATATTCTTTTTAAATTATTATATTCTATTTCTAATATAACCCTACATAAGTTAGAAATTCAATTACAAATCTAGAATCATTTTTTAAAATTAATTCACTTAAAATTTTGGAATTATCTTTTATAAATCGAAATTAAAGAATTAATTAATTAAATTACACATCCAAAAATTCCACTTTCAATTTTTTTAATTTGTTTAAATAATTAAATTATAGATATGGAATTGTCTCTTTGTTTAATTCAATTAAAAACCGGGATCATTTATCTGTTTTATTCAATTAACTTGCTAATATTGAATTCTCTTTATAATAAATTAAATTATTACAAATCTGGGAATATTATAAAATTTTTATTATTTTTTTACAAATCTGGAAATATATATAATCTCGAGTAAAAAATTCTATTTATTTTGTATTTCAAAAAAATTAAATTCTAACTCAGGTACGATTATAATTTAAAGTGTCTTATCTTCTAGATATCTACGTATATTTAAATATAATATATGCTCAATTTGATATCATATATATGACAACGATGAATGAAGGAAAATAAGAGGAATATTTTATTCACATATTAATTATACTCTCAAATCAATGATTTTGTTTTTAAATTTTTCTAAGTTAATTATCAACTTCGCTTTGTTATATTATGTATTGACCTGCTACCAAATCTCAAACTATTGTTTACTAATATATATCATATAAAATTATAATTAAAGTTAAAATAAATTAAAATAATTTATATTATAACATATATTTTTATTTATATATTCTCTAAAAAATTATATTCCTTTTCAAATTATTTGAAGTGTTACCCTTCATTGTGTGATGCATGCTCTACTTGATTATATACCCCTTTTATGTTTTATTATATTTTTATTAATTCATATATTAAAATTATAATTATTCACACAATTTTTAGAGTTCAAATTATCCTTAATATTATGATTCAGTTTGTTTGAATTTTATGCTTTTAAAAAAATTTAAATCAAATTAAAATACAATTATATTATTAACTAGAGTTAAAATTCAATTATAGATTTTTGTAAAAGCTTTGGGGTTTAATATCACTATTAAAACTTTATAGTATAATTCTAACCTGATTAGGAATCCATGGCAAATTCTACTTATATATTTATACTCAAATAAAAAATTTGTTTATTAATAATAATAGATTATTTAATTAATTAGGATTCTACATATTTTATACGATTCTAGATAATCTAGGATTTCTATTTCTATATTAATTAATTTTTAATAATAATAAAAAATTGTAATTTGATTGATTTTATATATAAGAGGCCCGACATTCTTTGGCACCAAAATTATTTCACAAATAATCAAAATTAGATCCCACCAAAATTCTTAAATCAGAGGAGCATATAGTTCATTAACCAAGGGTTAGAGTTTTATTATATTAAGCTGATGATACGAAAGTATAAACTCATTATAGATCGAATTATAGGATCTCAAAAATTGTCCCTACAAGGAACGATATAAATACATGATAATTTAGCTAAGTTAAAATAAAACAATGAACCATTTCTTGAAGTAGACAAATAGAGAGACAAACACAGAGTGGGAGGGGAAAGAGGTCGTCGTTATTCTTGGATCGCTTCAGACGTCAAGCACTGATGAAAGAAGGAAATACCGACGTTGGAAGGTAATAGTTCCATATACATTTATCTCATTAAATATTTATTAATTATATTATACTAACCATTCATGTACCCATCTTTATCTGAAAATATATCTCAGATATTTATTAGTTATACTAATCAATTATAACCCATCTGTTTGTTTGTTTGATAATTACGTTACTGATGATCTTATCAATTAGATATATGATCTATATCCTTTGTATATAAATAAATAGATCTATTTTATTTTTTTAATATAATTTAGCCCATCAAAATGAGACATTTGCTGACCTCTTATTAGACATAGACACTAGGCAAAAATCGTTCTCTTATTATATATAGATAGATAGACGGTTAATTCATAACAAAAAATATTGACCTTCCATTGAAAAATTATCAAATTTTGAAGTTTTTTATGATAAGATAAAAGTAAGACTTTAGGCCAAATGGGCCCTCTTAAAATTTTATCTTTACCGATCTCTTACCAGAAGTACAAGTAAGAAAGAGAAATCTTTTATGAAAAAGTTTACATCTCATGTATTTACGACAAGTTGGTTCCATTAACTGCATTTTTACATACATGGTTTTTTTATTGGTGGGATTTTAAAAGGCTTCTTAAATTTTTTCCTATATTTACATACCACCGTCAGTGCACAATGGCGTCGTCGAAATGACGTTGCTAAAAACGGTAAAATATATGAGTTATCCCCCCTTTAACTTACATGAGATATATATTTAGTTTGAATCTTTTTAATATGTTTTATAAAATAATATTTATATATATTAAAAAATGGTGCATAAATAAGTGGGTGATAAAATTTTATTTTATTTTGATATCATTATGGTTTATTTTTTATTTTTAAAGAATGCATAAGTTAATAGATATTTTAAAATTAATATTTATTATAATTATTTTTATAATTAAGACAAATGAGTTAAAAATATTAGATTATTTTAAAATTTTATAATTATTTTTATTATTTATTATTTTGTTTATTTATCTAATTTTTAAATTAGACAACATACTAAATTGCTCAAAACAAAAAGGATAGACCATATAAGATATACTGTAGGTAATGTATACTGGGTCGTGCTAAAAATGATTGCCCGATATTATTTGATGCGTATTTGTGTTACTAGGGGTGGGCATCGATCAGATGAACGTCGGATAAGTTATTGTCCGCATCCGTCCGATATTTTATCGGACAAAACTTGTTCGACTGAGTTAATGTCCAACTTGTCCGTCGGGCCCGAACAATGTCCGTGGACAGTCCGAAATTATATCCTAATTACTAACCCTAACCCTACTTACCAACATAATCTGCCGCCGCTGCTGCCACCACCACCGCCCTCCCCGCCGCCCCCCACCCTCCCCAGACCCTCTGTCACCGCCCTCCGCCCTCTCCCCGCCCTCCACCCTCCTCCCCCGCCCTCCCCTTTCCTCCTGTCGCCGCCCTACCCCACCCTTTGCCACCGCCTCGACTCCGCCGTCGCCTGCCTCCGCTGCCCTGCCTCTGCCTCCGTTGGACCGCTGCCCTCTGCCTCTGCCGTACTATCGCTTTTTGCCGCCGTATTCTGATTATTTATATTTTAGAAATACTTATAAGGTTAATAATTATTAATTTAATCATTATTTATAATTGGATATAATGCAAAAAAATTTTATAACAACAAAATTGTATAGCGTTTAAATTATAAAAATTTGTGCAATTATTTGGTGAAGGAAGCTTGCATCTTGGAGGGAATAGGTACTAAATACAAATTGATATATTTTTTGAGAGATAGATCATATCAATTCTTTACTAAATGTAAATGAGCAAAGTGGAGGTCGAAAAGATAAAAAAATCAATTGCTAAAGAAGTAGAATTTATGGATGGTTCATTATCAAAAGAAGAAAATGACATCCGATGTATGGGCCTATTTTAATAAAAAATATGAGAAAAATTGAACATCTGTTATTTGTCATTACTATAAAAAGAAATTTGAGGGAGCAGGAAGCTATGGAATTATTTATTTATGGAAGCATGTTGAAGGGAAATGCCATAATTTCCAAATGAAGAGGACAAAAAATATAAGTGGTGAAATTGGGCAACAAATTTTCAAGATGAGAGTGAAAAAAGATGAAGAAAATAAAATAAAAGTTTGGAAATTTGATAAAGGAAGGAGAAGATTAGAGTTGGCCGAGGCAATTATCTTATATGAGTATTCACGTTCAATTATGAAACACGAAGGATTTAGAAAGTGGGTTTTAGTAACTTGCAAGACAAAAAATTGTCCATGTTTGGTTTATTTTAATTCGGGCATATTCGGTCGGACATGCTTCAGACGTCGGTCGGGCACGGACATTCGGACGTCCATGCCCACCCCTATGTGTTACTCAGGCCAAATGCACATTGGTGTCATCCCCGAGGTCATCCATCATAAAACCTGGAAAACCATACTACTTTCTATATCAAACTCTTCAGAACTATTCAAGTTCTTGTACAGAATATTAATAGCTAGTTTTCATCCGCCCTTCACCCAATCGAATCACCAACCTGACTTTGCTTTGATGAGAATAGAACTCTACATGGAATTGAATTCATAGTTACAAAAATTAGCCGATTCTACCGATTTAACAGCTTAGTAGAAAATAGAGTCAAAATTAGAGTAGATCGGTTTACCCAAAATTCGGACAAAGAATTGCCCAATTCTACCAATCGGAGCCGATTCTCACCCGATTCGACTTGGGTAAGAATCAGGCGATTCAGAGTAAGGGGAAGACTAGGCAAGGGGGTCGGCGGGCAGCTGGGGACAGGCTGGTGGGCGCTGGGGATGTGGGGGGGACTGGGGCGAGAGGAGCGGGGCGACAGAGTGGCGAGGAGGGGAAAAGATCTAGTGGGGGCGGGCGGGCGGCGATGGGGGGGGGAACGGGGGTAGGGGAGATAGGGTCGCCACAAAGATGGGGGATGACTCGGCGATATGTTGGCAGCGATCAATGGCGTCGATAAGTGGTGGTGCGGCTATCGGGGCGACGTTGGCGATGTCTAGGGTTTGTGGGGGGGGGTAGATATGTGTAGCACGAAAAACACGTCGGTGGCAACATAGTAAATAAAAGTTGATTCGACTTCGACTAGAGTAAAAAAATAATAACTATCTTGTAATAAATCTTTAAAAAAATCCAAAAAATAGAAAAATCTCATAAAATATAATACACACCATAACATTGCAATGATATATTTGTTTGCATGT
>JAURVB010010584.1:0-15623 GCA_033002965.1 Piper betle
ACTCTGACTCGAGTCACGGGTTTTACAACCAACTTATGCTAGGCTCAACGAATTTTGTAATCGGAGTTGGGAATCAGGGTTTCACCATTCATTACTGTGCACTCTTAAAATCTGAGCTAGCCAGCCCCTTAAATAAATTTTAATTAAACTCAAATTTTGCATGTTGACATAAGACAATTTATGAGTAATCATACAATTTTCTAAGATTTTATAAAAACTTTTTAGTGGCTCAACTAGTAGACATACTAGAAACACAACATACACATACAACAGTTAGGGTTTTGGTTAGGCCTTTAATGAGGTCATTTTAGCTCAGTATTTTAGTGTGATATAGAAAACACCTAACCAAACAATCATGACAAAGATGACATGCAAAGGATACCTACACAGGGGGACAAAATTGGGGAAATAATGGATAGCCTACTGCAAACAATAAAGCTGCCACCGTTCTCCGATTATGACTCCCATACATGCTAATACAAGCCAAAACAAGAAAAACATGATTCATCAACATTGCAGATCTACCTCTTATAAACAAGATTCAAGTGATAGTATGCAAAACAACAATGTAGAGTAAGAATTATAATAATCTCCACTGTGCATGCATGAGACCATGGCTTGGCAAAAAATACATAACTATTGATTTAAGCATGTAAAAATTATGAAACTACTACATAAATGCGTCGAACACAATTGGATACTTCAAATAAATTCCATAGAAATATTAACTCACTAGAACACTAAGCAACAACAAGAAAAACACGAACACAACATGCCAAAGGGAAAGAGATTTACCTCTAACCTACCAAGGGCTGGTCTCGTGCGGCGTCCTACCATAAGACCTACAACCTTAGGCCCTAGGCTAGGTTTAGAGAGGCTATGGAGAACATGGAGATACAAAGTAAGGAAAGAGAGAAGGCTAGGAGACAAGGGAAGGTTGTAACAAAGCAAAGAAATGAGAAATCGAGAAAGGTGCGGTTTTAATTGAATAGGGTAAACCTGCCAGCACAAGGGCGCTGGACATTTCAAAGTCAGACTATGGAAGCATGAACTGATGATGCAAGCAGTAAGGCTAAGCTGAACTTGACATGGGCTGGGCGCAAGGGCTCCCTCTTGACGCCTTTGCACCAGCACCAGAAACCTTAATTCTTGTTTTTACTCTTGTAAAGGCGTTGGAGGGGGTGCCTTTGTGTTGGAGCCAGGTTATGCGCACTTAGGGCTCACACGCTAAAGTGGTCAAGGTGAGATTGGGAACTATTCCATGGGTCCCACAGGGGCTAGTGTTGTGCTATCTTAATGCATTACACAAGTGCTTGCATCATACAATTAATAGAGTGATCAATGAAGTCGTTCCTAGGAAGAGTTTATATTTTTGTGTAATTATTGATAACAAGTTTTATTGTACTTAGTAAGGTAATTAGAAGGAGTCTGCAAAATTATAAAAATGAGCTAGTACAAATCTACTCTAGTCTACCCAAAGCGAGTGAGGACTTTAGGTATGTCTTGCGTAAAACCCCAAAAATAATAATAATAATAATTAGGCTATTTTATTTAGGGTTTTGTAAATCTTAAGAACGAACCATAGATAATATTTAACTAAATATTATTCTTAAGAATCAATATTGACCTTTATCATATCGATACAATGATATTTATGAATAATTTTAAATAAATTTTGTTTATTGAATTTTTGGGATTGGGAGTTAAAGTGCAATTTAACTTATGTATGGTATGGATGTGCGAACCCCAATCTCAGTCACCATTTGTAAAACCCGTGACTCGAGTCATCGGTTCAACCGTCGGTTTGAGTTAGTTAGTTTCATGAACCACGTGCTAAGTTGTGGCCAACCGTGAGTTATGAGTGATGAGGGTTAGGTGTAACTGAATATATGATGATAACGTTGGAAAGATGGTGAGAAATAAGTTATCAGAATATATAAAAGTATGAAGTAAATATATATGTGTGTGTGTGTGTGTATATATATATATATATATATATATATATATATATATGTATTTGATCGTAGAAATATTTTTAGGCCGAATAACACATTAGGATCCATTGTAGGGTAGTTTGGGTGGGCTATCAGTTATTGAACATGTCATTGTGGTGTTATGGTGTGTTATTATTTTATGAGATTTTCCCTATTTTTCAAGAATTTTTAGGATTTATTACGAGTTAGTTATTATTTTGACTCAACTCGGCGATGAGTCAAGTTTTATTTATGAGTTTGCCACCAAACACCCTGACACTATCTTCTCCACCAAAACACCACCCCCCCCTAACACTTCTCTTCTTCAGCCCCCAAAACCCTCACCGTCGCCCCATACCACCACTATCCCGCTAGTAGCTATCGTGGGTAACTGTTGCCAGAAAACATCCGAAAAGCTGCCGAAAAACCATTTGAAACCTGCTGAAAAATCGCTAGAACCCGTCGAAAAACTGGATTCGCTAGAATTCGCCAAATGTTCTACCAAACCCATCCAGGCAAACTTGATCGAACTTCGGACGCTGCCAATCACCGAATTCGAGCTCCGAGACGGGTGAGCCATCGCCGATTGACAACGATGTGCGAGGTATAATTTATTTTAATTTAATTCTTTAAGAGTAATGATTATTATAAGCACAACATGCTAGGATGCTAGGATTGAGTGATTGATGTGTTATATATTTTTATGTTAATAAAAATATGAAGATGTGTGACTGTGTGATATTTAAACAAATGCTAAGGAATTAATTAGGTAGAGTAAATAAGTACTGTAATCTAATGCAGTGTAGAGTAGGAAAACTTATATTGATTATTATTGATGTTTGTTGATTGATTCATAGTTGATGTGAGTATGCTATAGGATGTGTGAATGCATCATGAGCGGGCATTAGTATTTAGTTTTGATGTGTAGGTACGGAGCAGGAGCTTGCCGCCTAGGCGCATGGACACACTTGAAGCTTCTACCAGGTCTGTCAGGACTCGCTTCTGGTTTTATCTTTATACTCCATCGTGTTTTGTTTTTACAGGTAAGCGGACGTGTTGAATGGTGAATTTATTATATCCCACTTCATGCGGGCCATTTAGTCGTACGTTATTTCCAAATTAATAACCCTCGAGGATGAGATCCCTTAAGTTTGTTTTCGAAACTCAGATCTAGCTCACGATGCCTTCGGGCCTATTATATAAATCCCTGCTCAGACCTATAAACATGTAGTTTTCATATTGTCAATGAGAGATGGAATGAGGGAAATTCAACAACCATGCTACATGAGCGGGCACCTGCTAGTCAAAGCTGAAAATATCGACATTCGTGCTACACGAGCGGCACGTGCTAGTCAAAGTCAAAAATACCCACAATCGTGCTACACAAATGGGTATGTGCTAGTCAATAGCAGGCTCTAAATTGGTGGGAGGGTCGTTCCATTCCCGAGGAATCTTGATAACTCCACCTTTGAGTTCCTCAAACCCAAAGAAGTGTGGAGGTTGATGGGTACTGCTATGTAGTGTATGTCTACACTTGTTGTTTCAATTGGTACTGAAGGTGCATGCCTGAGAGTACTCGGCCTTTGTATTCAAGGCCAGGAGTAATACAAAGGATGTAGAGGGTGGAAGAGAAAAGAATGAATTTGTTGTGCAAGGGATAGATGAAAATGCCAAGTCATGAGAATGAGATAGAAAGGGGATGTGGTTGAGCCGAGGCAACGACTCCTAATTAGTGCCCTTATGAGAGTTCTGGTGGAAGTTATTAATGTTTTACTTTAACAAGAGGGTCAGCCCTCCTATGTTAGCTTGCTACTAGCTATTTCTAGACCAGTAACACTCGTTATTGACGGTTTTTTATTATTTATGAAGGTGAGAATCTCGAGGTCTGAGCGCTCTTAGGATTGCAGAGTAGCAAAGCTGCTGCACACATGTACCTGTTGAACATAAGGAATGGTAATGATGATTTCAAAGCTGTGTATAGGATAAGTTTGTTTCAAATTATTTTGTGAAATACTAAGAATGTTGTGCTTGTGAAACGAAACTAGAATGAAAGTGAACAAGGAGCCTTGGAGATGATAACCTCATGTTTTAGACTCGGCTCGAATGAGGCACAAAGTGAAAAAGACTAGAATGGAAATGATAATCTCAAGTTTTGGAATTATAACGATTTGAATATTTATTATTGTCGTGGATAGGTTGGCCCCCTATTGCACTTTTAGGGAGACCTTGTCCATTTTATTTTAAAAATATTATTTATTTTTGAACTTGTTTTCATGGTTGTTCTGTTTGTGCATGATAGCATATCATGGCATCCATGTAGGGCCATGTTATAACCCAAACATCCCATCCATACATTGCTTACTAGCACTACTATTTTAAGATGCTGAGGGTAGATCCAGATCGGCTTAACCGAATCTAGTAGATTATTAAATGGTTTGGTTGCCGGTGACATTTCCAGGTTGGTTCACGGGTGAACCGAAATGGGGTGTTACACCACTGGTGCTTGGCATCGCCTGGCTGGACACTACACCATCTTGGTTCTTATTTTGGCATTATTTGAGTCAAGTCTAGTTAGGTTTAGGATCGAGTATAAAACTTACGACTCGAGTCAGGGTTTTATAGTCAAAACTGATCAGTTCTACCATTATTTTGAGTCGGGTCAATTTCAGAACACGTGTACCGAATCGAGGCCAGTCATGTGTTATGAACCATGAGAATCATGTGTGCCCATGTATATGATGATAATATCAGTAAGATATTAGTAGAATGAGTTATCAGAATATATGAGAGTATGTCCAAATTTTTCTTTATTTATTTTAGTATTAAATTGTAGAATTACTTTGGCCAAATACCGCATTAGGATGAGCTAGCCTAGACGGAGGAGTAGTGATGTCTCTTGCACACGCACATGTCAGACGATAGAATGTTAATGTTTTGTTGATGTTGTCATTATATTGACAATGATGTGATGTAATGCAAGGTATGATAATATGATGTGATATGATATTTGCTTAAGTAGCAAAATTTCTAATTATGACATTTGAATACATATGTTTTAGTAAATATGTTTAGATATTGAATAAGTACAACAAGTAGGTCAAGACCCAGAATTGATGAGAAATGTGAATAGAATGCACAGGTGGGTCGAGACCCAAGCTTCGAAATGATTATCCAGTAGATTAGAAAGTTGTCTGGATGAAAATGTATGATATATATATATATATATATATATATGTAAAGACCATGGAAAAATTTTTTTTAATATATTCGACTCGGGCAGGGAAGGATCGAACGTTAGAGAATCAATATTAATTATATTATATTCTCTACCCGGTTAAGTCTACCTGGTTAAATATTTTATTCTTTACTCGGTTACCCAGTTAAAGGAATAAAATATGGGTGTTGGTGTGTTTCCACAAACCCTAGCCGTCATTTCATTTTATAAAGGACGTCCTCCACCCTAGCCTTCATTCGGATTCTCTTCTCCTCTTCCTTGCCGGCGTGTCTTCTTCCTTATTTAGGTATTCTTCCTATCTCCCTCTTCTTAATTTTCTTGCATGCATATTTTAATTTGATAATAAACTTTATAATTGTGAGGATTAAAAGTTTAAAATCAATAAGAAAACAAATATAATTTTACACCGGAGAAACTAAAATTGCCGACGAGTGTCCCCTGTTTCGGCGAAATGGGGAAGCACAGGCAAGGTCGCCAGGAATCGGTGGCGAGGGTCGTTCCGACGTCGGAAGATGATCCTACCCTCTTCGTCGATTAGTGTAGGGTCGATCTCACGGGTGTGGATGCCGGCCTGGGGTGGTAAATGGCCAAAAACAGTAGACAGCGGCAAAAACAGGGGCGACGGCGGTTGGGGAAGAAATCCGGCCGTCCTGGGTGGCGACGGGTTCCAATATGGCCGGGGAAGGTAGATAGGTGGTCGAGGGTGACGAGGCGAGCACCCAATTGAGGCGGCGACGCTCGCCGGCAGTGGAATTGCCTCACGCGAGCGCGCCACTAGGAGGGCGATGCGGGCGTCGCCGCGGCTGGAATACGGCCGGAGTTGGCCGGGGCGACACCACAATGGCATGGCAAGGCTGGTCGGCGACGATTGACGGCTGCTGGAGATGGTCGCCGTGGCAGCGGCTGGAGGGCGACTGCTGTCAGGAACAGGGGATGGCCGGGGAAGAAGAAGAAGAAGAAGGGTGGTGGCAATTCTGTAAATACTAGTTGACTCGATACCGACTCGAGTTAAAAATAATACAAACTCGTAATAAATCTTTAAAAATAATTATTTTAACGGGTTATAGGGTAAAGTTACTAAACTAATTAGTTATTGGACGAAGTCGACATGGACATAAGTAATAAAAAATACGGTAATGATAAACTGTCGATAATTAATCGGCGTAATAAAAGCGATCAAATTAAATCGGACGGTTATAAGTAATTAATAAATAAAGATGTTACCTTTACCATATTAAATTTAATATTAGGTAAATAAAGTGATTATTTTAATAACGAGTCAGTAATGTAGAAAATGAGGTTATTAAGCTATAGTCGGGTAGCAATCACTCGCGTCGAACCTAAATAACATAATGGAAATAAATAAAGTTTGAAACTTTATAGAGTCAAATAATTTAAAATAATTGTATTAATAATATTTATGAATTAAAATAATTCAAATTATTTTAAATAATTTAATTGAACAACTTAATTAATTAAATTACTGTAAGTAATAGTAGCGATTAAAAAATTATAACCGAAGAAAAATATATTAATAATAGTAATTAAATATTTGGGTATAAGTTGATAATTATTTTATTATTTGTTAGGTGTTAATTATGATCTAGATTATTAATGTAAAGTAGGATTTAAATGATTATGTCACATGAATAGTTTAATATTTAATATTGTTGAAATTTAATAGTATATATATATATATTAGTCATTTAGTTGCATGCATTTCTACTCGAATAAAATTATACTTATGTATAATTTTATGTCCTCGTTCAGATTAGGATCATTGGTCGCAGCTGCAAGTTCGAAATATCCAGGTCCGTATAATTATTTAAAATGTTGTATTTTCCCTTGTGGATAACCTGGTCAGCCTGAGCCCAGATTCGACCACCATGCACCGAGTGCAACCGGGGTCAAGGAATTGACTCAGTCTGACACGGGCTACGCCCTTCATAATCATATAATGGACATGATGGACTGACCCATCAGCCAATAAATTGGACATGGTGGATTAGACTCGCCAGCCAATTACGGATATAGTGGATTGGACTCACCAACCGATAACGGACATGGCAGATTGGACATGCCAGTCGGTAATGGACATGATGGACTGACCCATCAGCCAATAAATTGGACATGGCGGATTAGACTCGCCAGCCAATTATGGATATGGTGGATTGGACTCACCAACCGATAACGGACATGGCGGATTGGACTCGCCAGCCGGTAATGGACATAATGGACTGACCCATCAGCCAATAAATTGGACATGGCGGATTGGACTCGCCAACCAATTACAGATATGGTGGATTGGACTCACCAACCGATAACGGCATGGCGGATTGGACTCGCCAGCCGGTAATGGACATGATGAACTGACCCATCAGCCAATAAATTGGACATGGCGGATTAGACTTGCCAACCAATTACGGACATGGTGGATTGGACCCATCAGCCGATAACGGACATGGCGGATTGGACTCGCCAGCCGGTAATGGACATGATGGACTGACCCATCAGCCAATAAATTGGACATGGCGGATTGGACTCGCCAGCCAATTACGGACATGGTGGATTGGACCCACCAGCCGATAACGGACATGGCGGATTGGACTCGCCAGCTGTTAATGGACATGATGGACTGACCCATCAGCCAATAAATTGGACATGGTGGATTGGACTCGCCAACCAATTACGGACATGGTGGATTGGACCCACCAGCCGATAACGGACATGGCGGATTGGACTCGCCAGCCGGTAATGGACATGATGGACTGACCCATCAGCTAATAAATTGGACATGGCGGATTGGACTCGCCAGCCAATTACGGACATGGTGGACTGACCCATCAGCCAATAGATGGACATGGTGGACTGACCCATCAGCCAACTAATGGACATGGTGGATTGGACTCACCAGCCGATAACGGACATGGCGGATTGGACTCGCCAGCCGGGAATGTACATGATGGACTGACCCATCACCCAATAGGTGGACATGGTGGACTGACCCATCAGCCAACTAATGGACATGGTGGACTGAACCATCAGCTAATAAATGGTCATGTTGGAATGGTCACAAGTGCCAATATTATAGATAATGATAGGGAGTTTATGGACTTGTTTTATTTAATTATACGGCTTAGTGGTTAATCACTAACGCGGAATTGCCTCCGCAGGTTAGCAGCTGGACCTAAAGACTAAGAGACGACAGGGTGGTTCTTCTACCAACGCAGGTGGTGAACAGTTAATAAACAGACTTCTCTTTTTACTTTTCTTGTGTTATAAATGTGGCTATGGGAAACGATCCAAGACTGTGGGATAATTACTTCATGCATTGTCATTTGAAAAATAAGTTCTTTTGAGTTAGAAATGCTAGACTTATTTGCTTTCATATTATACATGTAACCTTTTAAGTAACACCCGGTCCGGTTAGGACTGGTTGTTATAGGGTTGGTTTTGTTAAATTTTGAGTAACACCTAGCCAGCAAGGCCCACAATATCGTGAAAAATGGCGGGTCGTTACAATATACATGTTGGTTTGACAGGGTGGCCCTTAATTGCACTAATAGGGGGAGACTCAGTTTGTCTTATTTTACAAATCTTATCGATTTTCATCATAATTATTTGGTATGTGAATTGGTTGGCATGCCATCCATGTAGTAGCATGTTAAATTTATTTTTGTGCTTTCATCCATGCATAGTGATTGACATCTTCCATCTCGAAACGCCGGGAGTAGATTCGCAGGAGTTGGGTTCGGGTTAGCTGACCTAATCGGGACCAATGACATTCCAGTCCGGTTCCCGAGCATGAACTGGATTTGGGGTATTACATCGAGTCCCTCGTGAGTTTAGATTGCTTGTTGCGTGTTTAAAAACCCTTTTGGTGGATCCTAACCTATCGCTGTCTCTTGATGCCTTTGTGCTAGCACCAAAAACCTTAATTCTTGTTTTTACTCGTGTAAGGGCGTTGGGAGGGGTGCCTTTGTGTTGGAACCAGGTTATGTGCACTTAGGGTTCACACCCTAAGGTGGTAAAGGTGAGCTTGGGAACTATGCCATGGGTCCCATAGGGGCTAGTGTTGTGCTATCTTAATGCATTACGCAAGTGCACACGTCATACAATTAATAGGGTGATGAGTGAAATCGTTCCTAGGAAGAGTTGATATTTTTGTGCAATTATTGATGACAAGATTTATTGTACTT
This sequence comes from Piper betle, assembly GCA_033002965.1. Classification (NCBI taxonomy): domain Eukaryota; kingdom Viridiplantae; phylum Streptophyta; class Magnoliopsida; order Piperales; family Piperaceae; genus Piper; species Piper betle. Next base: position 9,408 of record JAURVB010010584.1, read on the forward strand.
AGTAAGGTAATTAGAGGGAGTCTACAAAATTATAAGGATGAGCTAGTACAAATCTACTCTAGTCTACCCAAAGCGAGCGAGGACTTTAGGTATGCCTTGTGGGCTTACTTTGCATTTCCAATGAGCAAGAGCAATGGCCTAAGATTTGATACTTTGGTTCAATTTGTCATTAGGAGCCTACAAAATCTGGGTTTTACTCCCTAAGATTTTTGTTGATTCTATCGTGACCTAGACCGAGTTGCATGCTCGGCTTTTTTTGTTGGGTGCTTATGTATGGTATGGATGTGCGAACCATTGATCTCAGTCACCACCGGTGCTCGGCACCCGCCTAGTTGGACACTACACCATCTCTTCTCTTATTTTCGGTATTATTTGAGTTGATTCTAGTTAGGTTGAGGACCGAATCTCATGTGAGTCTAGATTACTTGTTGTGTATCCAAAAACTCTTTTGGTCAATCCTAACCCGTTGCACCCCCCCCCCCACACTCGGGACCCTAGCATAGTTCCCGAGGTCATTTGACAATCCTTCGGGTGTGAATTCTACGTGAGTCCAACGCAATGACACCCTCACCACACCTTTATCCAAGCTCTGGTGTAAAGACGCCTTGATAGAGCCTGTGTGCCAGAAAATAGTTGAATTAGGTTCGGTCCTAACGCCCTTGCGCCATGACAATGCCTTTGCACCTAAAACATTGATCCAGCCCTTGTGTGCACCTGGATTTTCTAGCCAGCGCCCTTGCACTGGGCAAGCACCTTTGTGTTGGAGCTGTTTCTCTTTCCTATAAATACACCCACTTCTCCACTTTTCACCCCTATGCTCCTTCCTCCTGACCTTCCTCTCTCTGCCAATCTTCTCCACTTCTTCCCTAGCCCTTCCTAGCTTCTCTATGCCCTCTACAAGCCCAATCAACCTCCTAGGGTCATAGTTCTTTAGGTAAGAGGGCCCAAGAGAACCCCCTTGGACCCATAAGAGGTGAAGGCTCCACCTTTCGTCCTTTTTTCACATGTTTTGTGTCATTGCATGCGTGTATGACTGTGTTTTTAATTTTCATACATTTATATTATATAGATCTATTTGTTAGGAGTAGTTAGAGTTTAGAATCAAGTAATTTTCATATGTATAAAAATGGTTATAAGTTTTGTAAGATCTGTATGCTTATTTGTACACCGTTTCATTGTAAAATTCATTGCTCATATTGTAGATCTTAGATTTCTATGATTCTTATCTTGTTGGCTTCATAATAGATATATCTAAGGTTTTTTTTAGATTGTATTGTCTGATTATGCATGTATGAGCATGAATAAGTGCCACATTTGGCAAAAGATGGTAGCTTTCATGGTCCTAGTGACCTGGCTATCCCTTCCTAATTTTTACACAATGTTGTAAGACGTATTTAAATGCTATCTTTTTCTTGGTAGTTTCCTAGAATATTAGATACCTCATGTTAAAATATCATGCCACAATTACATCAGCAAGGGCATGAACAAAACCCTAAATGCATCATGTGTTTGCTGTAACATTGAAGTGCTATGCCATGCTCTGAGATTATACTCCATGGTGAGAAAACTAAAAGTTATTAATAAAATTTGTAAAAATTATGGTTGGACTCAATAATTTTATACTAAAAACCTGTAAATTTTGGAACCAATAAAAAAATCATTTAAGTGGTTAGCTTAATTGGTTTTCTAGAATACAAAGGAATAAAGGGTGAATCTCTAGTTCTTTAACTCCAGACATAAAATCAGAATCCCTAGTCAAATTGTGATAAAATTGCATGAAATTTCTCCCATACCTTTGATCGTGTACCTGTTACACATTAAAATTTAGGAACCTTCGACTTAATAGATCTTGTAATAGGATTTTCCAAAGCTCAATAGATCCGCCAGTTTTAGAAACAACCAGGCCAATACCTCCCCCTTCCGAGTCCATTCAAGCCCAAATCCATGAATTTTGGACCTAAAATCATATTGGACTGAAGCCCACAATGTTGGCTACTTGTAGCCATTGACCCATGCCTATTGGAGTCTCTAAGCCCATGAATGACACTTAATAAAATTATTGAGTGGCCCAGGAACATTGTTCCCAACACCTTAGCCTGACCTTCACCTTGCTTACCATGTTGACCAATGGGCCGTCATTTGGTAAATTGTCTGGCCAACCCTTATAGTGTCAGAGCCCATTTAGACATTGTTTGTGTAAAACTCGTAACCTGAGTCAGGGTTTTCTAGTCAGAACTGGTCGGTTCGACCGTTATTTTCAGTACAGTTAATTTTAGAACATGTGTACTGAGCCGAGGCTGGTCGGGTGTTATCAACCATGAAAGTCATATGCACCCAAGTATATGATGATAACGTCAATAAGAGATCAGCAGGATGAGTGATCAGAATATATGAGAGTATGCCCAAATTTTTTTATTTTAGTTTTAGACTGCAAAATTAGATTAAGGTTGAATAACACATTAAGATGCATTACAGAGCAGTTTGGGTGGGTTATTAGTTGTAGAGCATGTCATTGTAATGTTATAGTGTGTATTATATTTTATGGATTTTTTAAGGATTTATTACGATTTAGTTATTATTTTTGACTCAAGTCGGAGTCTAGTCAAGTTTTATTCACAAAAATGCCACAAAACTTCACCCCTACCTCCTCTCCCCAAACCCTTGACGCTGACTCCAACCTCACCATCGACGATCCCTTCGATTGATGCCGCTGATCGATGTCACCATTTTGCCCCGAGCACCCCCAGCCACCACCCAATTGCCACAACCCCCAACGCCATGAGAGTGCGCCGCCCTTCTTGGTGTCAATTCATTGCCGTTTGCATCACTTCGCCGTAGTTGTGCTGCCGACGCCATCCCTTTCGACTCTCTAATCATTTCCCCAATACCCAACACCGCCGCTGAGGCCTGCCGATGCCCGATCAGACAAGCCAACTGACCCCGGCAGACAAGTCGTTGCCGGTGGCGGTCATTGCCATCGTTGTCGTCCTCAACACCACCACCATTTGGTTGAACTCACCAGAGTCGGTGCCAACCGATAGCCCTAATTGCCTCACTGAAAAAGTCGCTGAAACATCATCGAAAATTATTGAAAAACTGCCAGAAAATGCTGAAAAAATGAATCGTTGAAATTAGCAAAGATCTTCCGCCGAATTCATCCAATTGAACTCGTTCAAACTTTGGATGCCATCGGGTGCCGAATTCGAGTCTTGAGCCGCGCAACGAAACCCTAACCATCGCCGATTGTAGATAACGTGAGGTATAATTAACTTTGATTTAATTTCTTAAAGGTGATAATTATTAGTACAACATGTAGGATTGATGAATTGATGTGTTAGCTATTTTATTGTAAATAAAAACATGAATTTCTTGATTGAATTGTATTAAAACGAATGCTAGGGAACTAATTAGTTATACTAAGTAAGTATCATAATCTAATGCAACGTAGTGTAGGAAATCTTATTTGGATTGGGATTGATGTATGGTTGATGTGAGTATGATTGATGTGTGTATGGTAGAATGTATGAATGCATCATGAGTGGGCATTAGCTTTTAGTTAGATGTGTAGGTATGATGTAGGAGCTCGCCTCCTAAGCACATGCATACGATTGGAGCTTCTACCAGGTCTATTTAGCACTCGTTCCCTGTTTTACATTCTATTTTATTGTATGTTTATTTTATTACTTGCAAGACGGGTTAAGTGGTGTTTTATCGGATTGCACTTAACCTGGGCCATTTAATCAATCAGTTTTCCAGTTTAATAACCCTCAAGGATGATATCCTTCAAGTCTGATTTCGAAAATAACATCCACCATAATTTGCCTTCAGAAATAGAAATGGATAGTGATAATATAATCCGAAATATATATTAGTGTACAAATTGAATGATAAAGATGGAAATGAAAATTTGCATATGGGTCGAGACCCAAAACATAGAAAATATTTTGATGAGGCCAAATTATAAGTTTATGTGAAAATATGGTGCAATGGATGTATATGGATTTATGTACTTATACATGTTGATTTGACAGTGGCCCCTAATTACACTTTTAGGGGAGACTCTATTTGTTGTATTTCATAAATTTTTATTGATTTTTATAGTAATTATTTTGATATGTAAACTGGTTGTCATGTCATCCATGTAATAGCATGTTAGGGTTCAGTGCATTAATCCATGCATAGCGATTAGTATCTTCCATCTTGAGATGGCGAGAGTAGATATGTTTGGGTTAGGTTCGGGCTAGCCAACTTAATCGGGACCCGTGACAACCTGGTTCAGTTAGTGAGTGATCCAGATTCAGGGTGTCACAGCTTGGTATCAGCGCTACTCTCGGTTGATTAATTTGGAAGATATTTTCATATGTGATATGTATGAAAAAGATAGCTTCAAGTCCAGCTAGTAGGTATATGTTTTTGTCCTTGTTGTCTTTGATTTATAGATATCTTACCAATGGGTAGTGTGGCAATATTTTCAGGATTGGATTAGTGAGTAGGGGTAATCATGGTAAGAACTCAAAGTACTCAAAACAAGGCTCCATCACCTCCTTCTCCCAGACAAGCTAGCCCTACTTGTGCTCATAGCGAGTTGGTGTCTAGCCGAGAGCCACACCACTGCTAGGAAATCCATGTGAGCTAGGCTCGGTAAGCCACTTTAGCGAGAGTCGTCGTAGTGGAAGCCACCACAACATTAGTAGCCGTTAGACTGAAATAGATGCTGCCATTGCATAGTTGGTAGAGGTACAAATGTAGATGCAACAAAGTCAGGAGGAATTTTGAAGAAAACTATGACAAATAGCCGTTGCCATAGCACGAATAGAGAGAGAGAAGGGTTGTGGATGATGAGGCATGAGGGGAGCCTACATTTCCCATGGGCCCTCCGACGCGGCCTCCTCCTCCACCACTACATCAGGGGACCACTCCACAACAATTCTACTGATCATCACACTTCAAGATGGAAGGGGTACAGATGGTAGTGGGATCCTACATGGAAATGGCAATGGACAAATGTAGGCATGCCAAGGATTGGCAATACCCCCAGTACATACTATATCACTATTTCCGTAGTTTGAGATTGGAGAAGGATCAAATTGATCGGTAGGCGATAGAAATCTCATATTTTGGCAATATGGGTGGTTCATGAAGAATGGTGGATGCTCATTCATGGGAAAGTTAGATGTAAGAAGAAGCTTGCTATGGATTTCATCAGCCGATTGGCATGTTAGGAAGTATGACACGTCCGACGGAGCGACCGCATACGAATTATTGCATTGACGGATGCATTTCCAAGATGAGGCTAGAATGATGGTGAGGATTCAGTCGTGGCACTCTACTTCTACACACAAGCCCAACCTCAACATGCTCTAGCTGCAATGAGAGCCATAGATGGATAAGTTCAGGGATTACAGACACCCAACATGTCAGAACAGTAGACATCGTCACGGAGGAATATGCAAAGTTGGTACAGACACACGCTTTAGATGTGATCAACGAGGACATCGAGCAGTAGAATATTTGACTGTTCAGCACCAGTAGCCAGCCCTTCCAGCACCACCACCGCTACTAGTGCTTGCTAGCTACCCTACTGCAACAGTGAAGAGGCCACCAAAACCAAAGACAAGGACAAGAGGCAATGATCAATAGTGACCGAGATAGCAACAAAGGGATCCGAATGAGAGGAGGAATGACCACCATGATAGGACGGGAAGAGTCGGCTTTGGATCAAGAGGAATACTGATACACTGCCAATAGAACCATCCACTTTGAGTACCACCATGGGTAGTGAAGATGGATACAACCACAATTGTTGAAGCACTGGAGGATACAACATACATGGTAGGTCTGACACATTCTGCTTCAGATTTCAGATTTAGTAGATAGCTAAGAGGTGAAGCCAACTTAATTTAAAATTTAGAGGAAGAAATTTTTATGCTAAGGAAGGCTATAAAACCCGTGACCTGAGTCAGGGTTTTATAGTCAAATCGGTCGGTTTCACCATTATTTTCAATTGAGTCAATTTCAGAACACGTGTACTAAGCTGAGGTGGGTCGTGGTATGAACCACGAGGGTTATGTATACCCAAGTATATAATGATAATGTCAATAAGACAATAGCAGGATGAGTTATTAGAATAATTAGAGTATGCCCAAAAAAAATTTTTATTTTAGTATTAGACAGTAGAATTAGATTTAGGATGAATAGCGCATTAGAATTAGTTAC
>JAURVB010010585.1:0-38076 GCA_033002965.1 Piper betle
CCACAACCAATTCTTTGCCCTTGGAAGGCTTGGAACTCTGCTTTGCTGGTGCCATCTTGAGGGTGAACTTCTTGGAAGAGAGGAGATGAAGAACAACAGCAAGAGGGATGGAAGAAGGGCTGCAATTTCAGCAACCAAAGAAGAAGAAGAAGAAGAAGGAGAAGAGGAGGAGAAGAGGACGCCCTTTTCTTGGGCTTCAAGGGAGAGGGAGGAGCAATCTGAATTTGATTTCAAAAGTAAAAAGTTGTTACACAATTCTGTTACAGCCCACTTTTATAGGCATCTTCCCTAGTGAAATGACCAAAACGCCCCTACCCATTTACCCCTACTAACAACCCTACTCATCTACTAACAATATTCATAACAATTCCCTCCCCATGAAACACAACCTTGCCCTCAAGGTTGCAAATACAACAAATTACAGACATCAACTTTCCATTTGTGTTGCAGCTGGGAGAGATGTATGGACATGAACACCCGCAACTACCGAAGCTTTCAATTGAGATATGTGGAAGACGTTGTGTATTTGAGAATCTGCTGGTAGCTGCAACTCATAAGCAACTTGACCAATGCGCTTGGTGATTGGAAAAGGACCATAAAAGCGAGCTGCTAGTTTGTTTGATCGCTTGGTTCTCAAGGAATTTTGTCGGTATGGCTGGAGTTTCAAATAGACCTGCTGCCCTACTTGGAACTCAGCATCACGGCGCCGGAGATCATGGTAATGTTTCATCCTCAGCTGTGCCGCCGCTAAATTGTCCTTCAATTCCCTCAACAACTGATCTCTAGACCTCAGCACCTCATCAACCTCTGCTGTCTTAGCTGTTCCGGGAATGTATGACAAAAGGGTGGGTGGCTGCATATTGTACACGGCTTCGAAAGGACTCATTCGGATTGCTGATTGGAAGCTGGTATTGTAACAAAACTCAGTCCATGGCAGCCATTTAACCCACGTATGAGGTCTATCTGCTGTAAAACATCTCAAATATTGCTCCAACACCTTGTTTATTGCTTCGGTTTGGCCATCGGTTTGAGGGTGATAGGCGGAGCTGTAGTTGAAGGCGACCCCTTGTAAGCTGAAAAGTTCCTTCCAAAAAGCACTAGTGAAGGTTGGATCCCTGTCACATACAATCGAAGCCGGCATTCCATGCAATTTGAAAATTTCATCAAAGAACAACTTGGCAATAGATTGAGCCGAAAAAGGATGAGCAATAGGAAGGAAATGGCTGTACTTGGAAAGCCTGTCAACCACCACAAAAATGCCATCTTTTGCATGACTCTTTGGCAATCCACTAATGAAGTCCATGCTAATGGAAGTCCATATTTGTTGGGGTATAGGAAGTGGTTGTAATAATCCAGCTGGTGCTAACGTGGAGCTCTTGAACTTTTGACAAATGTCACAATTCTGCAAATAGCTCATCACGTCCTTGTGCATCCGAGACCAAAAGAAAACCGCTCTAAGTCGCTTCAAGGTCTTTTGAATCCCCTCATGAGTACCATCATGAAACTCTTTCAGAATGATGGGTATAACATCCATTTGGGAAGTCAAGTAAATCCGGTGTTTGTAAAATAAGATGTCGTCCCTCACTTCCCACCTTGAGGACAACTTGTTGTCAACACATTGCTGTTTCAACTTCAACAAATGCTCATTGGTAGTATAGGCCTGTTTTATCACCCCTAACCAACTTGGCAAAGCCACGGAGAGTGCAGCACAAGAGGGCGTACCTGTTTGCTTGGACACATTACCGACGGTTTCCAGCAAGTCGCCTTCCTGCTGTCTTGACAAAGCATCAGCAACTCTATTTTCCTTCCCGGGTTTGTATTCGATGACAAAGTCGTATCCTAACAGCTTCACCAACCATTTCTGTTGTGCCATGGTATGAATCTGCTGATCCCATAAAAACTTGAGGCTGGAATGATCTGTCCGGACCACAAATGATCGACCCAACAAGTAGTGACGCCACTTTTGGACAGCCAATACTAAAGCCATCATCTCCCTTTCATAAGTTGACAGCAATAAATTTCTCCCATTCAATTTCTTACTGAAAAATGCAATAGGCTGGTTTTGTTGCATCAAAACAGCCCCTATTCCCATCCCACTCGCGTCACACTCAATCACAAAGGGTATATCAAAGTTTGGTAACACCAGCACCGGAGCCTTTGTGAGAGCTTGTTTCAGGTCATGGAAGGCTTGTTCCGCTAGAAGGTCCCAATGATAAGCATCCTTTTTCAGTAAATCCGACAATGGAGCTGCTAGAGTACCAAAGCCCTTGATAAACTTTCTATAATACCCGGCCAATCCCAAAAAGCTCTTATACTCTTAACTGATCTCGGCGTCGGCCAATTCACAATAGCCTCTATTTTTTCCTTGTCCACGCCAACACCTTCGGATGAAATAACATGTCCCAAATACTGAATTTGACGCAACCCAAAAGAGCATTTTTCCTTCTTAGCATACAACTCATGTCTAAGCAATTCAGCTAGCGTCAACTCAAGATGGTATAGATGTTCATCCCAACACTTGCTGTATATAAGAATATCATCAAAGAAAACTAATATAAATTTTCTGAGATATGGAGCAAATACCTCATTCATCAAAGCTTGGAAGGTGGAAGGAGCATTGGATAATCCAAACGGCATAACCTTGAACTCATAATGGCCATGGTGTGTCCGGAAAGCTGTTTTGTGGACATCCTCTCCATGCATTCTTATTTGATGATAACCTGACCTCAAATCCAGCTTAGAAAAATAGGTAGTACCATGTAATTCATCCAAGAGTTCATCAATGTTGGGAATGGGAAACTTATCCTTTATCGTTGCCTTGTTGAGAGCTCTATAATCAACACACATTCTCCAACTTCCATCTTTCTTCTTGACTAGCAACACCGGAGCTGAATAGGGACTTGATGTAGGCTGAATTACTCCATCCTCCAGTAATTGCTTCACTTGTCTCTCAATTTCATTTTTCTGGAAGTAAGGATACCGATACGGTCTCACGGCTACCGGCATCGTTCCCTCCTTGAGGTTCACATGGTGGTCATGAGGGCGTGTAGGTGGCAGCCCCTTGGGTACAGCAAACACTTTGTCAAACCTTAGCAACAGCTGATCCATTCCATCTTGTTGTTGAGCTGTTAAAGTGGTTTCCGGTAGACCCAAACCCCTGCTGTTCACCACTTGCAAATTCATCAATAACCCCTGTTTTCTTTGTTTGAAAGATTGTGAAATACGCTTCTTATCACACAACTGATCCGGAGGAGTGATCTGCCCTCTTAACTCCACTGTTTTATCTTTCTCTTTGAAGGACATCGTGAGGGATTCAAAGTCCCATAGGATTGGCCCCAACGTCTTCAACCATTGGATACCCAAAACGATGTCAATCTCTTCGAGCTGAAGTATGAAAAATTCCGAAGTTGTAGCATAACCTGGAAACTCAATCTTAATAGCTGAACACCTTCCCCCACAACTCATTCGGTCGCCATTGGCAATCTGAACTTTGGGTCCATTGCTGGTTTCCTTTGGCAACTTCAATTTCTGAACCAGCTTTGCATTCACAAAATTGTGGGAGCTTCCCGAATCAATCAGAATTGTCACTTGGTGTCCACCCACTCTTCCGATAACCCTCATGGTGTTTGAGGTAATGATTCCCGTCAAAGCATTCAAGGAGATGGCTGGAGTAAGGGAGTCATCTTCCGGGTCACTATCATCATCCTCCGACATTTCCTCCTCCCTTTCCACTTCAATGACAAATAACCTTTTACACTTGTGTCCGGGTACAAATTTCTCGTCACACCTGAAACACAATCCAGCCTCCTTTCTCTCTTGCAATTGCTTGATGCTGAATTTCCGTCCATGAGGATTCTCCTTGAGTTGCTGCTGCTCTGCTGCTACCCCAACATCAGCCTTGACCGACCCAAAACTTCCTCCCTTGCTAGACGTTCCAGCTGCATATTGATATCCCCTGTTCAATGCTCTCCCAATTGTTGCTGATTTCTGATTTACATGGGTCTCCAAATGTCTAGCCAACCCTTGAGCGTCCAATAAGGTGTCCGGCTTCCTAGCTTTCACCTCCATCCTCAATTGGGGCTTGAGACCACAAGTATAGCTGCTGATCCTCTGCTTTTCAGTCATGCTTCCAGCTCTAGTGGCCAATCGGTTAAATTGAACGGTGTACTCTTGAACTGTTGTGTCCTGTTTTAACCGAGTAAGGTCGCCATAAAAATCCTCATACTCCGAGGGACCGAACTGAAGATTCATGGCTTCCTTCAATTCAGGCCAGCTTGGAACTCCATGATGTTCTTGCAGCATATCATACCAGATTTGTGCATCATCCTCCAAATGAAAACTAGCCAACTCAACTTGCAATCTCTCTTGGACGTGGTGCAGCTTGAAGAATTTTTCTGCCCTGCTGAACCATGAAATTGGGTCCTTGGTTCCATCAAATTTTGGGAAGCTAATCTTGGAGCCTTTCAAGAAATCTTCATATGGGTCATCATAGGCAGCAATATCCCTGCAATTTTGGGCAGCACCTTCCTGGAAATTTTGTCGAACAGGTGCTCTACCTCTCCTGCCCAAACCAAATTGCTTCCTTCCTCCTTGCAACAACGCCTCTTCCAGCTGTTCTTGGTGGTTCAAACCCTGCAATCCATCATCCCCAAGTAGCCTACCCTGCAACAATTCATCACAAGATTGCCTACCCTGCATTCTATCCTCACAAGGTCGCCTTCCAAGCAACCCATCTTCACAAGGACGTCCCCTACCTGCTGAAATTGGATGATGATCAACCATACCCTGCAACAGCCCCTCATGGTGACGCCCCCTCTCAGCTGATGACAACAACACCCCTTGGGGACGTCCAGCATGAGATTCCAGCCCCTCTTGAGGGCGTCCAACATGGGATTCCAGCAATGGATCATTCCTCTCCATACCCATTGCATGAACCCTCCCCTGAATTGTCCCAATCCCTTCTCTATTTCCCAAACCATCACTTCTTGATTGCAGTAATAAATCAAATTTTGATGACATATTGGTAATGGCAGCAATCAATTGATCTTGAACCTTCCTAATCTGGGATAATTCATCAAGATGGGGTGAAGAAGACGTACCTCCCTCGACTTGCTCTGATACCAATCTGGTAGGAGCTTCTTCTCCAAGCTCCACAACCAATTCCTTGCCCTTGGAAGGCTTGGAACTCTGCTTTGCTGGTGCCATCTTGAGGGTGAACTTCTTGGAAGAGAGGAGATGAAGAACAATAGCAAGAGGGATGGAAGAAGGGCTGCAATTTCAGCAACCAAGGAAGAAGAAGAAGAAGGAGAAGGAGGAGGAGAAGAGGGACGCCCTTTTCTTGGGCTTCGAAGGAAGGGGAGCAATCTGAATTTGATTTCAAAAGTAAAAAGTTGTTACACAATTCTGTTACAGCCCACTTTTATAGGCATCTTCCCTAGTGAAATGACCAAAACGCCCCTACCCATTTACCCCTACTAACAACCCTACTCATCTACTAACAATATTCATAACAATTTGATACTAAAAAAATGTGCGACCGAGTAAACGTAGCTTTCCTTTCGAATTTGTTCCACATTATTTTGTACTTCCGAATACACTTTTCCTGCAGGTTTTTGATATCTCCGAAAATATTATATTTGAATTTGAATTTGGTACTAGATCTCACGTTTAAGTTTTACAATTCAAGTAGGGCTAAGTTGTTTTTAATTTACGTGCTGCTCTTCTCAAATGGTAATTTTATTCCTTATTTTCCTCCCTGCGGCAAGAACATGCAGGACATACATCCAACTCGTTAACAGTTTGGTAAAATCTGGATCTAGTTAACGATTGTGACTTAGCTACAACTACAAGAGCTGCGTATTTTCCTCTTGAACTAATTCAAACAATATTGCTACCAGGCTCAATTTGAGGCTCAGCCAAAATAACCACCTTTTGTTGTTGCATCTTGAATAATCTCCCATTTGGTTGGCGGATCTGCAACAAGATCATGACTAGCCTATAGCTTCCTCCATGTCCTTCCTACCTAGCTCCATGAAATATTAATCCACCTTCACCATCTCCAATCGACAAGTCGGACAGTTTGAATGTGCCACGAACCATTCATCGATGCATTGGAGATGAAATGGGTGGCAATAGACGTGCAAAAATCAGACGAGCTCCTCCTCAGCAACTCCCCCAAGCAGACTGCACACAGAGTCTGTTGAACACCAAACATGGCCTTATATAGAAGGCCATTATTATTACTATAATAAAGAATTGGGATGGAATTGAGGACATCTTGGCTAATCCCCTTGTTCTTTGTGGTTTCTTGTGGGGATGATCCTAGTGTGCTGGTTATGAATGGTGAAGCGTGCATTCTTTGAGATGATCCCCTAGCAAAGCACATAATGATAATGAATTGGTAGATCAGGAAGGTGGAGGCAATGGCCAAGATTAGGGCGATGGAGATCACGAGAGAGCCGACGATGAGGTGCGGATATGGTGGAGGGATTGGAGAATCCATGTCTTCTTAACGGGGAAGGTCTGGTTTTGGTTGGGGCTGTTGTGCAACATTTATGGTGTACAAGAATGAGCAGCAAGTTTAACACACGAGAGGCGATGGTAACAATTTAGTTGTTGGTTTGCTCACTATGTAAAGTTTACCATTCCATGACGCCCTCCTCAAGAAATCTCACTCTAAAAATATGCCACATACCCTTCTCAAAAAAATTGGAGCGGGAGCACTGTACCCTCTTCCCCAGCGACAGCCCGAGCACCGCTGTTGCCTGCCGAGGAGTCGAAAACGAGAGAAGGCCGCCGGAGCAAACCGGGCGTATTTATATCCTAGTCCGGTAGAGCGAATCCAACGAGAAAGAGCCCCATCGGAGCCTTGCCTAGCCCACACTGGAGGCATCCCCCTGGCCAGAACCATCACCGGAGAAGGAAATGACGAGGAAAACATTAACTTTCTTGCTATTTTACAGATCTCCGGCTAGAATCTGGCAACTTTTTAGGTGAAGATCGAAGTGCCCTCTACAAACCTAGGTCCTGCTCCGACTCCATGCAAGCTTGTCGTCGCCGGAGCCAAGAAGCCGCAGGCATTGCACCATGCTAAACGGGCTGCGGGGCCCTTGAAATCAACCGTGTCCACTTCTGGTTGGTCATGTCCGTCTGCCTCGCGAGCTGGCCAATCTCGCCTGATCTTGACGGAACCCATGACCATGCCGCCTGCCCGAAGTCCTGACCGCAACCCGGCCATGACCCTCCAGCACCGACCAGCACGGATGACTGATTGAGCCCGGTTCAGCTAATTTTTTGACCCAAACCAACTTCAAACTGGTCCGGTTCAACACCTTTTCATTCATAGAATTATTCAACAGCCTTCCCATGCTCTGTTTCGTAACTCTGTACTCTAGCATTTTTTGACGTGTTGGACACAACAATGAGGTCTATTCACAGTTGTGAAAATCGGAGATTCCAAATCGGAATCGGCCGATACCTCTCGGATCGAAGGAAAACTGATTCAAAAAACAACTTGAATCGGTTTTCATCCGAATTGGTCTATGAATTGGCCGATTCTGACCGATTCGAGCTGATTTTGGAATCGGCTGATTCCGGATGGTGGTGATAGATGGTGAGCGGCGACGGTGGCGACTGGGCGACGGGGTGCAGGGGGATGCTCTGGAGGATGGGGCGGTGACGGTGGGGGTTAGGGGGTAAGGATCTGGAGGGGCCGGGTTGGGGGCGCAGGGGGGGCGGGGAGTGGCTGGTGGGGGGAGGCAGGGTGGGGCGACAGCGGTTGTGGGGAGGGACAAGGCAGGGCTAGCAGGGGGAAGTGGGGTGCGGCGGGTGCAGGGCGAGGCGCGGCCGGGGCACAGCGAGCGCAGGGCAGGGCGGGGCGGGGCGGGTCTGGGTGGAGCAGCGACAACGGCGGCGGCGACGGCGACGACAGGGGAGGAGGGCGGATGCTGAAGAGAACAAGCAAAGGGGAAAGAAATAACATTCGTGGCATTCTCGTAATTAAAACTTGACTCGTGTTCGACTCGAGTGAAAAATAAAAACTAACTCTAAATAATTCAAAAAAATCTTAAAAAATATGAAAAAAATATCATAAAATATAATACACACAATAATATCAAAATGACATCAATATCTAATTTTTATATTTTTATGTTATGAGTTATCAAATTATTATATATGACCGATTTGGACCTATTCAGACCGATTCAACTGAACCGATTCATGTCCGATTTAGATCGATTCCGATTCCGACTCCCTCGAAAACCAATTCCGATTCCGATTTATACAACCATGGGTCTATTTACTCATCATAACATCACAAAGACTAGTTTGAATCATCGAGAAGCATGCACAATTCGGAGTCAGCAAACCAAAAGAGGCAAAAATGCACTTTGATTGTAAATTGTAAAAATCATCAAATAGTGGATTGTGACTAGGGACTCACCATGGATTGACTCATGGATTTGACTTATGGATTTGCATTGAACCATGCAGAATCACGTAAAAATCTTCTTTATCTCTTGTGTTTTGTGGTGTGGTGATAGGTAACTAACGATTACAGTAACAAGGGTGCCTTGAGTCAACCCTATTTGGACTTATCCCCCTGCCTGCCCGCACACATGCGTCACAGCCTCCTATCGAATGAAGGCGTACAAATCCATGCACAAACAGGGGAAAAGGTTGGAGCACTTCTTAAGTTTGTCCATAAAATAAATTAATCAAATGATAATGTACTTATCATGTTTGTCATACATGTAATAACTGAAATATCTCCTAATAAATGTACTAAAATTCGTATATAAGAATTTAGTATTAAAAAATAATTTTCTATGAGTAATTATTTTACCACCCTTCAATTTATTACAATGTCTTATGTACAAATCCATGGCTATGTATAAACCATAAATGAAAATATCATACTGGATTTATTGTCGATACTGGACATATAATATTTGGTTCAACCGGGGTTCAACTCAATTCTAAAGTTATAATAAAATTATTAAGAATATATTTTGTCATCAATATTTTATTAAATATCAATCAAAATATTGGAATTTTCAACAAAAAAATCGGAATTTTGTAAAAGTTTCATATTAAAAAGTCGGTACAGATTAAAATAGTACAATAGGGTAAAGCTGTCATGGAATTGAAGGTGATATATATTATACCGTGTACAGTTGGGTGGTAGGATATATGTACAGTTGGGTGGTAGGATATATGATATTTAAAACTATGGTATAGGCACATTAATTATTTAGCACATCAAAATAAGTTAAGAGTTTTCCGAATTAATATCTATATGATATTTAATTTCTGAAAAAAATCTATCTATAGTTTGGGAGAGGTAACAACTCGGTAACCAAGATTGCCATATATTGACTTGATCGAGTTAAGTCATGATGCATTGATGCCTAGTGGGCTCTTTTGTAGAGAACCTTCATATCGGGTGTCTCTCGTTGGCTAGATACTTATTTGCCTATCATGTGGAAATTTTCATTTGATTACTGATGGAAATTCATTAAGACATCATTTGTTTCACATTGAAAAGAGTTATAATTTATATAAAGTTATATTTATTATGTAAATATGAAATATAAGCTGCTTCACAAAAAATTCTTCCTTTTACTTGTGTTTTTTGTAAAAGAAAAAATTGATGGATATGAACTTTTCATGGGACTTGATTTTGACATTAATTACCATATAGATTTCTTATATTTTTCATTTCTTTTATCCTAATCAAGCAAACGTCTATATGTGAATGCTGCATTTTCTATACTAGCTTGATCACAAATACTAGTATATTAAATTGGCGTCGACTTCATTTAGGAGCTAGTCAAGTCATGCCTTAATTAAACATCAAGTCAACTACACCTTGAGACCAACCTTACGTAATTTGCAAGTTTGGAAAGATACATATGACATTTAGATAAAAATTTATGTGAAGAGAAAAGTTAATGCCCTCCATCATAATAGACATTACTATTCAAAGTTGATTGCATTTTGATTAGATATCATTAAATTCTAAGCGAAAATTTCTCATTTTAGTATTGACTATTGCAATATATATTCAATCTTATTTACTAGTAATATCGCGTGTCTCTCATTGACTAGATATTTATTTGCCTATCATGTGGAAAGTTTCATCTGATTACCGGTGAAAATTCATTAAGCCATCACTTGTTTGGCATTGAAAAGAGTTATAATTTTTAAATAGTTATATTTATGATGTACATATAAAATATAAAATTTGTTTGTAAAAAATTCCTCCTCTTGTGTTTTTGATAAAACAAACGACGGATATGAACTTTTAATGGGACCTTTTTTTGGCATTAATTACCATATATATATATCTTATATTTTTCATTTCTTTTATTATGTTAAATAAACAAAGTCTAAATGTGAACGCTCAATTTCCTATATTAGATTGATGATAAAGACTACCATATTAAAGTGGCGTTGACTTCATTTAGGAGAACTTCATATTAAAGTCAAGCCAAGCTCCTTAATTAAACATCAAGGAACTACCATAGGAGAACTATCTTGAGAGCAATCCTTGCGTAATTTGCAAGTTAGTAAAGATTCATATGGCATTCAGATAATGTTTCTATTTGCAATTATGAGCACTTAAAACAATGTACAAAATTTGTTTCTTTGCTTGTTGATCGTATGTCATTAATTTCTATGCGAAAATTTCTAGTTTTAGTCTTGGCTATTGCTATCTATATATACTGTTATTAAAAAAAAAGGAACTAAAAGTTGACCCTCATAAAAAATAAGAGATTCAAATAAACAAAATAAAACATAATAAAAAAAATAAAATTATATGATTATAGTCTATCTCCTTGCCAAAATTTTATCTTTGAAATTGAATTTACTTTTTAGATATTAACTTATTATAGACTATGTCATTATTTGATGAAGCCTATACATAAATGAGTAATAGTTTACTCTATGGCCTTACAACCTAATCAAGTTCAAGCAAATCACCCACCTATTAAATACGGTAATGACACTTTTATTATTTTAAGAGAAGTTAGTATATTTACTAATGGTTCTCGAACTATTTTTTCATAAAATTAGAGTTCATATTATCTATTCAGCATAGGGTGTCATCATGTCTAGTGGCATTCTATTGGGGTTAAAAAATCCAATGATGGAGAGGTTATCATAGCCTGTAACTCTATTAAAATATTTCAGCATCTGATTTTCTAAATCTTACATGACCTCTCATTGATTAAAAATTTTTTAATCACCAAAACAACTCGATGGCCAAGGTTGCCATTGACGCGAATCAAGTCATGGTCTCCCCTCTACAAGACATGAAATATCCGATGTCTCCCATGAACTAAATAAAAAAACCTCAACTAGTCCCCGTCCTTTAAAGCATATTATTTTATCTTGATTGATATGTTATTGCGTACTAAAACATTGATCATTACAAAGTAAAGGTTTGTTTGGTTGGTATGATAATAGTGTAAATAGATAAAAGTTTTCATAGGAAATAAAAATGCAAAGAAATGAAATGACATGAAAATTGTAAATATTTTCTTTATGTTTAGATAGTATGAAATGAAATGAAAAATGAAATATTTATTTCTCATGTGTGTCTCCTAAAATTTCTCCATTTTATATATTTTTCATAAAGAAAATTTTGTTCTGTAAAATGTTTACATAGACTCGCTTTGATTGAAAATAAAATTTCTTTTGAGTAAATTTCAGTACATCCAAACATAAGGAAATAATTGACCTCCAAATTTTATATTTTTTAAATATAATTTTAGGACAACCAAACAGACCTGAGTAAATGATAGATGTGGTTGTCATATGTATAAGAATTAACATGTAAAGAAATCATGCTATGGGGCCTAAATGGAAATTTATGGGCCTAGTCACCTTTATAATAATATTTATAAAATAGTTAATCTAAGATTGAAAATGTATAGTTACATCTCCATAAATATATTAAATCTTATCCTAAATGTGCATGGGACTGATTGTAAGGCAGGGTATTCTACAGACTATCCAATAAAGGTTTGGTGGATAGATTTTAAAAACAATTCCTATTTATATGTTTTGTATATTTAAATTCTTTGCATAAGTTTGGATGCTTACATCAGTACATGGTGCCTTCAAAATGATCTTACAAAATGTTTTCATTCTAAATTCTCTTCAATTTCATTAAAATTTACTTTATTCTAAATAACTTAATTTTTTTATTAGGATTCAAAAATTAAATTGAATATTTTCCAAATAGCTGAAAATTGTGATTCTAATTTTGATCTAAATTTTTAAAAAATTCATTCCATTTGCAAATTGGATTTTAACTTAAAGATGGAATTTATGAATGACCTTTGTATTTAAATTGGATTTTAATTTGATATTAAAAACTCAACTATTTTTCTTCACATTTACAAAATTTATATTTTTAGAATTGAATTTCACTTTTTTAAAAAAATTCAAATTTTAATTGGATTGTTTTATATAAATATTTTTAAAAAATAGGATATCACATTAATTTTGGTTCTAGTAATGAGTTAAACATTAATATTTTAATTTGAATTTACATATCTAAAATTCAACAAATTTATAAATTGGATTTTGATTGTTGAATTGTTTGAACATCCAATTTATTTAATTAGTTATAATAAAGTAGTTGGTAAATTGTATTTTGATTTATGAATAGTAAGTATTAATTAGTATCAAATAATATATCAATTTGGGTTTAGACCTAGTCTGAAACTATTAATCAACCAATCAAAAGACATATGTCGACCGACACTGGAGCAAGAAAGTCATGCTTATTTGTACACGTCGTTCAGGAGTGGTTGGAAAATTTAATCCAGACTTGAAGAAGACTGATATTCTCTTGTTTGCTCTTATAAATTATCATCTCAGTGCCCTGTTCATGCAATTCTCTCATATTAAGATGAAGCTTCTCCTTCTTCTTCTTCAAATTATTCTCTTCTTCTTCTTTCTATCATCCAAATTTGCCATCTCCCTCCCTTCAAATGCTACAGATCTGTTTGCTCTTCTTGCTATAAAAGAGCAAATCACCTCCGACCCAACTGGAGCCCTGGCATCCTGGAATGATTCTCTGCATTTCTGTGAATGGAATGGAGTCTCCTGCGGTCGCCGACACCGGCGTGTCATAGGGTTGGACTTCCGGTCCTTCAATTTGAGTGGGACACTCTCGCCTTATATTGGTAATCTAAGCTTTCTTATATACATCTACCTTAATATTGGTGATCTGCCGCCAATGGAAGCTAACAACCTACAAGGAGTGATCCCAAGTGAGATTGGTCGTCTATATTGGCTGCGTAGATTGGACCTAAGTGGGAATTCATTTAGTGGAGAGATCCCTCTCAATCTTACAAATTGTCTTTCTCTTGAAGAAATGGATTTGGGCGATAACAACATAATAGGGAAAATCCCATATCAGTTGGGTTCCTTGTCGAGGCTCAAGGCACTCGGTCTTTATGGAAACCAACTCACAGGAAGCATTCCTTCGTCACTTGGAAACCTCTCTTCTCTTACTTCTCTTGATCTAGGATCTAACAACCTACAAGGAACGATCCCAAGTGAGATTGGTCGTCTATATCGGCTGTGTGTATTGGACCTAAGCGGGAATTCATTTAGTGGAGAGATCCCTCTCAACCTAACTAATTGTCTTTCTCTTGATGAAATGGATTTGAGCAAGAACAACATAAAAGGGAAAATCCCAAATCAGTTGGGTTCCTTGTCGAGGCTCAAAGCACTCGGTCTTTATGAAAACCAGCTCACAGGAAGCATTCCTTCGTCACTTGGAAACCTCTCTTCTATTACTTCTCTTCGTCTAAGTTCTAACAATCTTAATGGGACACTTCCCATTGAGCTTGGCCATCTCAAGAGCTTAATATCTTTCAGTGTGAGTTCAAATCAAATATCTGGAACCATTCCAGATTCAATTTACAACCTTTCTGACATCACAGAATTTGGAATAGCACATAACAAGCTGTCAGGGAAGCTTCCAACAAATCTTGGCATGCTGCAGCTCCCTAATCTGAAATATTTTTATGGAGGTTCAAATAAACTAGGAGGGCACATCCCAGTTTCTCTCGCCAATGCGTCCAAGCTTGAACACCTTTCATTGCCCCACAATGAATTCAGAGGATTCGTACCAAATTTCATGGGATGTAACAACAAGGAAGGCCTACAGAGTTTAGATTTGAGATCCAACCAACTCGGGAGTAAGGGTACGAATGATGACATGAGCCAAATCATTCATTCTCTTGCCAATTGCTCTAGTAACCTTCAAAGACTAGTCCTTGGTGACAATCAACTCTCAGGAGGCATTCCTGATGAAATTGGGAAACTTAACAACCTTTGGGTACTACACTTGACTGGTAACAAAATCGCTGGAAAGGTTCCTCCAACGTTGTGCAATATTGCTCGATTGAAGCAACTCTACCTGGGAAAGAACACACTGGTGGGTGCAATTCCAGAATGTCTTGGAGATACTTTGAATCTTTCCCATTTAGACCTCTCACAAAACAAGCTATCAGGAGGAGACATGGCATAGGAATACGCGTCATAATGCCAGAAGCATCAGATCCCCAAGCTTGGAGTATTTTGTATATATATATATATATATAGTTATATAGTTATTATGTATACAGCTCAAATTAAATGTATCCTTTCTCTATCAAAGCTCAAATCAAGTATGTCCTTTCTCTTTCAGAGTTCAAATTAAATGTATCTTAGTAGTGTAACTCTCAACAATGTTAAGACTCCAAAATATCCGACTCCACTTAATAAGATCCCAAGTCCCACTCCATGGATGACTGATCTCTAGTGACAGATTTTACGATTGGCTATATGAATACAGTAAAACAGTTAATGAAATAAATTTTTTTCTTTTAATTTAAGTGAATTAATATTTTAAAGTAACATAAATCATTTTACTTATTGATTTCAAATATCTAAAGAGCAACATATGCTAATGCCATATAAATAAAAAAAATGGCATAAATGACTCCATCTCCAAGTCGAGTTCACTCTATGGTTGCATATGAGTTGAGTTCAAGTCCATCGTTTTAAGACTATGATTAAACTTAATCGTAATGTACTTAAAAATAGTAGGACTTGGTAGACTTAACTACCATATGACACCCAATATTAATAATTTTGATAATGTTCCTAATTGCAATCACAGGCAGCTAAAAGCAAAGACACCAATACAAGATTTTTTGAAAAGAAAAATTGGTGTCTTTTACCATGCTTTCTCTTTCGGCTGATATTTTTCCACAATGAAAGCATGAGAAAACTAGGCCTGCTTGTCAATTTAAATTGTTCGATGGCCTCAATTTCTTATCGAAATTTCTCTCATTTTAGTCGTAGCATCCTATCTATATTATATGATATTCTTCCTGATAAGAAGAATGATCAATGTTTTCCTATTAACCCACAAGACTTTTTTCTTCTAAAATTTACACCTTTAGATGACTAAGGTTGCTATTGACTCGACTCAAGTCATGATGCTGACTGGTCCGTTTGCTATTAAACCTTATTTTATATGTGTCCCTAGTGCCAATGGGATGAGTGCCACCAGTAGAAAAACTATCTTATCCCTCCGCAAATTTACCACCACATTGTAACAGATTTGCAACAACTTAAAATTTACAACCAATAATTTGTGATCACTTCTCCGGATGCAAATTTGCAATCGCATTGCAACGGATTTGTTACCGCTTAAAATTTTCAATCGTATTGCAACTGGTTTTAGCATTGCAGTTTTTAATTTAATATTAGTGACCAATTTTCGACAGTTTTGCGGTCAAATTTCTGCAACCGGAATAACCAGTTGCAGACATAGTTGTTAAAATAAGAACATGGAAACAAAAGTTTGCAATCGGAATTTGCGGTTGCAAACATAGTTGTAAAAATAAGAACCTGGAAAAAAAAGTCTGCAACTGGAATTCACGATTACAAGCTGTTGTAAAAATAAGAACCTGAAAAAAAAATTCAACCGCTATGCAGTTGCTGATTTACAAAATGCGTTTTGCGACCGCTAAGCGGTTGCAAACCTCGGTCTCAAAGTCAAAACTTTTAAAATAAATGAAAGGGGTCGTCGAAGCCCCTACCCTAGCCCCCATCTCCATATCCTGCCGCAGGTCTCCAAAAATGGAACCATATTCTCATGCTAAAACAACACAAATAGACCTCTATATATGTATATAATATGATAAGGAACCAAAATACCCAAAAACAAAACGTAAGAAAAAAGGCTACCACGTAACTGAGTTTGCAAGCATGCAGTTTCCGAAAAAGCCGCTGAGTTGTAGGATCTGTTCGTCCACCTAATCTCAATTATATTCTACTATTTATCAAATTAGCCTCACATCTAATACGTATGTAGTATGATCCAATTTATTGGTAGCTTATACAGTTGTGACTTAAGTTAACCATTTTGAAGGAATGATTTAGGCCCATCAATTTACATTTAGACTAGATCATTATAGACGTTGAATATCAACTACTACAATTATTCTCTATTAAAAAAATTTGAAAAAATATAATATCAATTATGTATTGTTCAAGGGAATATAAAATTTTATGATTATAGAGAGTTATAATAAGAAATTTACAAATTAAATCAAAGCTTAGTATTATTAACCATTATGGAAAGAATATTTGTAGCTCGTGACAAATCGGTCATAGTTTTTGGCAATGATAAATTTGAACCGATAAAAGACCTAATTTTTTTTCCACTAGTGAAAGCTCCATTTCATCGATTTCGACTTCACTTGATTTTGGAGAAGCTAATATTCTGTTCAAGACTTGTTGATGTTAACAGTTCTTCCTTTCTAAATCATTCTTTTCATACAAGATCAAATTGTCCGAACTACAATTTGCCCTATGTTGATGTTTTTTAATACAAGAGCTGCCACGATCAAAAGAATATGCTTTTGATTGTAGCGAATGCCATAAAAAAACTGTCATTGATCAAGAACTCATGATGTTCATATTGGTACTTTTCATAAAAGTTAGCTTTCTATATACGACCATCAAAAGCGCGTAAAAATGGTTAAACAAAAAAATTAAAAAGAATTAAAGAATGAGGAACTTTTCGCAATTGATAAAACTTGTGTTTTTGAGATCCCTCAAAAATAACTATGCAGTTTTAGCAATACAGGAGATTGTAGAAATAGTTCCAAATGGTTGGAACTAATTATGTTGTGTTAATTAGTGAAGATTAAACATATTTTATTTAAATTAAAAAGTTGTATATATATATATATAGCGTCCCACTGTGGTGCGCTGCATGCTTTGCAGCGCACCACAACGAGAGCTGCTGGATCGAAATCCAGCGGCTCTCGTTCATCTCCCCCCCCACCCACCCCCGTGTTCAATCGAAATCCAGCCGCTGCCCAACACTCCCACCCCCAGTCGCCGCCCACTGCCCCCCCCCCGCCACTGCCCACTGCTGCAGCCACCCCCATGTTCCCCCCCACCCCTCCCAAGCTGCCCCCGCCCACCCGCCGCGGCTCTCGTTTCCTGATCCCACCCCCCGTTTGCCGGCGGCGAGGTCGCCGCCAGTCGGGTGGTGCGGCAAGGGAAAACAGAGTCAGCGGTGTGGCAAAACAGGGGAGAAGGAAATGGGCAAGGGTAGTTTCGTAATAAAAATTTGACTCGCTCTAGACTCGAGTCAATATTAAGAAATACATCCCAAAAAATATAAAAAATACAGTAAAATATGATAAAATAAAATAATTGAGTTCTAATGGATTATTTTATTTTATGGTATTTTACTCTATTTTTAAAATATTTTTTGAGATGTATTTCATAATATTGACTCGAGTAATGAAGGAAATGGGCAAGGGTAGTTTCGTAATAAAAACTTGACTCGCTCCCGACTCGATTCAATATTACCAAATACATCCCGAAAAATATTAAAAAAATACAGTAAATATGATAAAATAAAATAATCTAGTTCTATTTTTCATTTTATTTTTTTAATATTTTTTGGGATGTATTTCGTAATATTGAATCAAGTCGAGAGCGAGTCAAATTTTTATTACAAAACTACCCTTGCTAATTTCCTTCCTTACTCGAGTCAATATTATAAAATACATCTCAAAAAATATGAAAAAAATAGAGTAAAATACCATAAAATATTACAAAACTACCCTTGCCCATTTCCTTCATTACTCGAATCAATATTACAAAATACATCTCAAAAAATATTTAAAAATAGAGTAAAATACCATAAAATAAAATAATCCATTAGAATTCAATTATTTTATTTTATCATATTTTACAGTATTTCTTTATATTTTTCGGGATATATTTCTTAATATTGACTCTAGTCCGGAACGAGTCAAATTTTTATTACGAAACTACCCTTGCCCATTTCCTTCTCCCCTGTTTTGCCACGCCGCTGACTTTGTTATGGGTTAAACCTAATTAGGTAGTTTATTTTAAGGTTTGGGGTTATAAGTCTACTTAGTGAATGATTTTGTACTTATGGTTTTATCGTTAGACTTAACCAGACAATTTTTTTCAGACAGAACAAATAGTATCCGGTTAAGCTGAAATTTAAAACCTTAGTCCTAGACACCATAAGAATTAGCAAGTAATAATTTGGGGATTATCATATTGATTGAGGTCAATTAAGGTCGGATTAATGTAGTGTCAACAATACCCCTATTACTGCACAACAAGCTTCAAAATTTCGGCCCATAGGCCTGAGAAGTCCAAATGGGCTAGGGTCAATTGGAATAGTTAGATGGCACTTGGAAGTTTAGCCCATTAAGATTTCAGGTGTAATTTTCTTCTAATCGGGCCTAGGTGAATTTTCTAATCTTCATTACTGATTTAACCAATTTCGTAATTAATCTGATCCTCATAGAATTAGAAATTTCTACCCAATTACCTACTTACCCAAATGCTCTAAAACTTTACAGAGACATTATTAGGACGTCTATTAGTATTATTAATCTATTTTATAATTTTTCTACTACTTAATCTATTTTTAACGGATTTTCTAATTGGATTCATAGAAATACAATTATAAATCTAGTTCCTAGGTATCCAGAAGTCCGAACCCATTAAGCATTATAATGAATTTTTTTAACTCAAAAATTTCAGGCTTACATTAAACATTTATTGGTTTATTAGGTAAATTTCATAGATTTTATGTGATCTAATTATCAGCCAAACATTTAACTAAACACACAACACAAGAAATCAACATAGAAACACAGCATATGCACACAACGTTTTATTATTTTGTTCAGGCCTTAGTTCAGGTAGTTTTAATATGGTAAATTTACGATATGAATCTCACAAAACAATTAACAAATAATCATAAGATATATCATGAAATTAGAATCATATCAAGGCGTAAAAATTTGGGAAAAGAGCGATCAGGTCACTGGAACCTTGATGGCCACCACCTTTCGTCCAATTTTCGATGTTTTCACAACCATTAATGCAAAATAAGATGACATACCCAACATAAGATTTGTATATCAATGTCTTGGCAAGAAAACAAGCCCAAGATCACTCAAATCAGACCACTACATCATGGGTAATGAATTTTATGCTTAACTAGTACATATTTGGACACATAGATGATGAAAAAATAATAACTATTTATCTACACATGAAAACGACATGAAACCACATTTCAAAATTCTTTAAGAGGCATATCTAAAAGTTAAAAATGGAAGAAAAATGCAAACAATATTATCCATACACGAAATAGCAACCCAAACAAGAAACAACTACCAAAACCGGAGAAAGAATATACCTTTAACAGTTCAATGGGAGGTCACTCGGAGTTTTCCCACTTCAAATCCTTCGACACATAAAAGAAGAACGTATTGGAAGGCTAAGGAAGGCTAGAGAGAACTCAAAGAGTGGAGAAGAAGGCTGGGAGAAGGAGATGGACGTTGAGGATGTATAATGGGGGTGGAGTGGATGGGTTGGAGTGAAAAGGTGAGGATGGGGGTGAGGTTTTATATATATATATATAAAGAGGGAGGTTGGCTCATGGTTGCAAAAATAAGAATCAGAATCAGAATCGGTTTTTGAAGGAGTCGGAATCGGATCTGAAATCGGTTAGATCGAACGGAATCGGTTCAGTTGAATCAGCTTGAATTAGTCTTATACACAAATTTTAACTTAATCAAAATTAGTGGGTTATTAGTATAGAATATGTCATTTTGATATAATTTTCATGTTATAATATGTATTATATTTTATGATATTTTTTCATATTTTTTGGATTTTTTAAAATTATTTGGAGTTAGTTATTATTTTTGACTCGAGTCGGAGTCGAGTCAACTTTTAATTACGAGAATGCCACTTATATTTCATCCCTCGTTCTCCCCCACTGCCGCTGCCATGCCCCGCCGCCGCCGCCGCCCTGCCGCCCTAGCCACCCTGTCTCCCTGTTGCCCCCCTCGCCCCTGGTCCCGCCCTGTCGCCGTCCTATTGCCTCATCGCCCCCCCCTCCTCGCCTTCCGCCCCGCCTCGCCACCCCGAAGCCACCTTTGCAGCTCGCCCCACCCCACCTCGCCGCCTGGCCCTGCCCTCGCAGCTCACCCCGCCCCGCCTCGCCGCCCGGCCCCGCCCTCGCAGCTCGCCCCGCACTACCTCGCCACCCCGTCGCCTCCCTCGCTGCTCGCCCTCGCCGCCCCGTCCCACGCCGCCGTTGTCCCCCAGCCCCCCCCCCCCCGCCCCCCGGTCGCCCTTGCTGCCGGCCGGAATCGGCTCGATTTGGGTGAAATTGGCTTGAATCAGCTGATTCACGGACCAATTCGAGCCTAGCCGATTCACGTTATTTTTTAAATCGGATCGCCGCGGATCCAAGTTATGCATCTGTGGGTTGGCTTGGTGATGTCATAGGCATGGGTGCCATAATTAAAGAGATGTGTTGGGATTTCAATTTTAAAAAGAAAAAGGGGGAAATGATTTTGTGGTTTATAAAGTAAATAAATAAATACAACATGGAAAAAAATTCTCAAAATAAAATGTCAAGAGCATAAGGGTGCTTTGAAAGAGTCTTGGCATCCGTAGTCTGAACTTGAGCGTCAAATTCAAATTTTGTTTAGGTGTGAGGGTGTTGGCATGACGCCTATTGTGTCCAGTCATCATTTGCATCTTTTTAGCTTTTTCCACTAGAAACATGGAAAACAAATATATCCACGATAAAGTCAAAGGAGCTAAGGCTAGGGCAACTCATACATATTTACATACCATACATAAATATACGACAAATAGGTCAAGCAAGCAACTCGATCCGGGTCACGACCGAACTAAAACTAAAACCGCAAGGTGAAAAGCCTGGGTTTTACAATAGCGATATGAATAATTCATGTGCATTAAAAATAATGCATAGTTAATAATTTAAAAAATAATTAAAATGCATGAATAGCAATTGCATAAACAAGCTCAAATCAAACCATAAAAAATTAGCAACACTTGCATCAATTACATAAAAATTTAACAACTACATCACCAAGAATTTCATAAATAAATCAAACATCATTCTCAAAAAATAAATTAACTATAATTTCATAAACATATCAACATAAACCTAAAATAAAATTAACAATAATTTCGTAGACAAATCATTGTCAAACTAAAAAAATTCACTATTACTTAAAATATAGAAATTACTAAAAACAATTAGACCAACAACAACATCATTAACAACTATTTTTTTGAAAAAATCCCTATCAGGTCATGAGGAATGACTCGATAGGGAACAATTCAGTGGAGACATTGGCCGACACTGGACAATGATCTCAGCGGCAAGACGGCAGTGGATGGGACAGTGGCGGCGGATCGGTGATGGGGTGACGACGATAATCTAGCGATGAGACGCCATCGATGGTCCAGCAATGGGGTAGCTATAAAGGTCAATTAGTGCAAACTAATAGGCTTAATCATCTCTTTAAAAGTGATTAACCAAGTTGAAGATATACACACATAGTTACTAATATATTGGATCTTACTCCGGTAGGTATTGGATATGGGACTAACGTACCTTTTGGGGAATGTTACATTCCACCCACCTTAAGGAAATTCTATCCTCAGAATTCCTTTCTATTACTCTTGACATACCATGCAATAATGTACGTTTAAAAATGTAATACTTAAGGAAATTCTATCTGGGAATTCCTTTCTATAACTCTTGGCATACCATGTAATAATGTACAATTAAAAATATAATACTAAGTAATGGTGATGAATTATTGAAGGTTGTAATGGTTATCTTAGTGGATGAATTAATATTGGTTGTAAACATATATGCTAGATCCATAGAAATTCTAAGAGTTCATGTATGCGCATTAATTCACTTAAGAATTATGGAGTTAAGTTGAGGAGTTATAGGAACTTAAAAGTTAGGTAACTGTGTAGGAGAAAATGTATAAGAGTAGGTCATTTCCTTTCTTTTCCCTTTGTCTTATGTACAGAACATTGGAGGTTAGTAGGCGGCTCTCTTCCCTGTTGGGTTTATCCCACATTGGTCGTAGAGGGTGTTGGTGACTTGTATATAGGCTAATGGGAAAGCCTCATTCCTTGAGCTAGCTTTTGGATTAAGAGAGGCTCGTGACACTTATTACAACTAGCTTTTGGATTAAGAGAAGCCTGTGACACCTATTTCGAGCCCCTTTTTGGTGGCCCAACAGTGGTATCAGCAGTATTTGGCCAGGTGATTGAGATGAAGGGGAGATTGCTAGATGATAGTTTCGGGGTCGCCCGAGTTGCCCGATCTATGGTATCAGAGAGCTGGATTTTGCCAAGTGATGAGATGAAGGTGAGATTGCTAGATGATAGTTTCAGGGTTGCCCGATCTGTGAAGGAGAGTTGTTGGGTTTATCCCACATCGGTTGTAAAGGGTGTTGGTGACTTGTATATAGGCTAATGGAAAAGCCTTGTTCTTTAAGCTAGCTTTTAAATTAAAAGAGGCCTATGACACTTATTGCAAGTCCCTTTTGGGGGCCGAAAGGGCCTAACATTCCCCTTGAGCATGATCTCTCTCGCCCTTCTTGGTGAGAAAGGACATGAATTTGTGGAGGCTTGAGCGTAGGCAAGATTAGATTTTGTGCTATACGTAGAAGATTAGTAATCAACATAGTTTAATCAATCAATCATGTCATCCATACACCATATGTTGAATCCATATCTTCTATTTGATTTGTTTGATTGATCTATGTTATGTGATATATTATTCAGTTGAAACTATTTATGATCTAATCAATGTTAATTAACTACTCCTTGGATATATATTAACATGTTAATATGTACCACTGGCTGGTGCGCAATGATTAAGTGGTGTGATTAACTTTATCAATATATTGAGAGTAGTTAACCAATCATAGAAAATCTAAGCAATTAAATATGTTTTCATATGTGATGATCTTATGTGATTGTGGTTGTTACATATATATTATGTCATGTCATTCATGTATATAGAACATGCTCATATATTGAACCAAGAATATACGATGAATTACAGAGTAGAAGGAAAACAGCATAGTTGAGATCTTAAAGATTCGTCCAACATATCATGTTTATTTAGTCATTATTTGAGGAGTTTTAATATCCTCAGTTTTATGATGTTTTGACAGTTTAAACATATTGAGTTTACAAGTTATTTTCAAAAAGTCACCTATCTATGATATTGCTATGTATGATGTAAGTAAAATGAACCAATAAGATTTTTTATTGTTTTCCTATGTTTTCACAAGGGGTTAGACTCATGGCTCTTGAAATTGAGTCGTCCCAAAATAAGAACGACTATAAATATGGACGCATACCTTGGGATTTGTGGAGCACACCCCTTAAGCAAGGGCCGCTGTGTGGAGTTGAAAAACATAAAGTTTTCCACTCGCTACTGTCTTGAATCTGCTAAGTGATCACAAGTGGTTTATGTATGGATGGGTTCTATTAGGCCAAGCGTTCCCATTTGCTGACTCATATGTTCACCTAATCAATAAGTTAAGGAAGTATATATGAAAGTTATTGTTTAAGAATAAAAGTTATGCTTATGTCACACAAGTTTTAATGTTTAAGATAAAGAAATTGGAATCGGTATTTCTTATCGACGTTTAATTAATCATTGATTATACAATATTTGATTTGCGTTATCATTATTGTTTAATCTTTGAACTCAGAGCCAATATTGGTACTGAGTGAACAACTTGGTTGTATGCAGGTTAGCAAGGTTGCACCTTGAAGCGTAGATTGATGCTCAGCTTAGGGATTATTTATTTAGTCTTCTTTAAATAAATAGTATTTAGTGACTGAGCATGTGAACTCAATTAATATGGACATATTATGAGATTATGAGAATTAATAATAGATGGTTTGGGTATTATAATCGGATGATCCTTATGTTTATGTTTGGTAACTTATATTGATGGCCATTATTAACTTATTTTATTTAATTATTTAATTAAATTATTTTATTTATGTTTAATTATGCAATATGTGTTTGGTAGCAACTTTAAATAATGTATTATTAATTCTAGTAAATTTTATGGTCATTACATATCACCATCCATCTAATACAGTCCCGAGTTAGCTATGATACCACCTGTAAAGGCCCGACCCAATTAGCACAAATTGATGACCTTAGTCACCTCTTCAAAAGTGATTAATCAAGTTGAAGATCCTAAGCACATCCCTACTAATATATTGGAACCTACCCCAGTAGGTATTAGATTTAGGACTAACTTAACTTTTGGGAGATTTTAAAGATGCGGTCTGCCATTGGTGTGGTGAGGGTGGTCGACGATCACGGCGCTGGTTTTTGTGATTTGAGGGCTTCGGACCCCATTTTTTAAACTTGAAATTGAAGAATTGCAACCGATGTTGCGATCACATCCCGTCGCTAAATGTTTAATTAAACCATATTTTAATATATTTTGAAAAATGATTGCGTAGCAACTGAAAATGAGATTGTAAAACTAGTGACCAGCTATAGTGACCAGACATTACAGTTACAAAACAACGGTCGCAAATTTGGTCTCCACGCAGTCGCTGATAACAGGCAATAAATTTGTGACTATGCTTGCAGTTGCAAAGTGATCGCAAAATATGCTTGTTTTAATTCCGTTGTTGTACGGTTGCTAAATAGCAACCGCTATTGGCATTAGCAAACTTGTGGTCGCTAATGGCCTCTTTAAAAATCCGTGTGCCTTCTCTCTTCCTTTGTTTCTTTATGTGCATTTTTTATATTTGATTCCATTTATTTGCACACTTCACCTAGTTCCCTTGTGTCTAAATTGATCCCTTTAGGTAATTAAGTGACTCAAGGTCAAGGTCACCTTGCTACTTATATGGTTTGAGAAGTTCAACAACACATCTAGCTTTGTGTATTTGAACTTGTATTGTTTCACACACCAACTAATTTAATTGGGTTCATTATTTTGTTTATTGCCTTGCTTATTGCATTTGCCTAGTCTTCTATTATTTGTTTGTGCTTATTGTTTCACTCACAATCTAAGTGCAATCCAACCCCAAGCTCCTCTTCCCCGACGAGGACCCCACGCCCCACCGCCCCACCCATCTGATTTTTGGATGGTTAGTTGGTTGAGGTTGCACCGCTTGTTTGTATGCAATTCTGTGATTATCGGAACAAGAATGCTTGGTTTGATCAATTCATGTCAAAGTTCACTAGTACGAGTTATAACAGATTGGGCATTGAGTTCATCATTTTGAGATGTGGTTGGAGCATGTGTACCATGGAGTTGCCACATGCGGATGTGGAGAGGGATTTGCCTGCTTTGTTTATTGGATTGGACTACGTATAGTTTATTTGTAATTTGCCGATTTTGTGGAATTTGTAACTTTCAATGTTGAGTTTACTAGTTTAAGTGATAAATGGTAATAATGGATCAGGTGATAAAATGTTTTAGGAGAGGCCGATTGCAATTACCACTAATTAAGTTTGATGTGTGATTGTTTTGGGTGCAATGTAGATCCTCAAATGTAGCTGTAATTAGATCTGGTATCCAGTTTTGTAATGTGCAACAGATAGGGAGAGGAAGGCTAAAGAGAACCTGGATGGAGTGAAATGTGGGAGCAAGGTCCATGTCTCTAACCCTGATTAAGGATAAAGTGTCAGAGGAAGAAATGTCAGAATTGTTTTTCCTTTTTGAGGAGAAGAATGGAGATGAAATGGTTTATCCCTCTCTGCCTCATTCCTGTCTCGCTCTAGGGTATTTGTTCTTTAAAATTTCACTTTTCTGTGCAGAACATTCTTTTTAATCTATGAACTTCTATCCAATTAAGTTATTGGACAATTTTTTACACTCTGAACTGCTTTTATAAAATCTATTATCTTCTTCGCCAACCTATTTGTCATCTATGAGATTTAAAACTATTAAGTTTGTTTTATCTTCTGTCGATTTTTTATTGTGAAGGTTGTTGCATGATCAATGACTGTCGACTGAGGGAATTTATCGAGATAAGATTTTTGAATGTCTTTTGCACAATGATAATTGGTAAATAGCCGAAAGAAGATTATTTGAAACTAACGATGACTCTGTTCTTCAAAGCATGCTATAGCTATTTTCCAACCATCATTTCATTCAAAAGTTTTGTCATTTATTTACTCAATATTGGAACATCTTTTGAAATTGGTCAGGATGTTTATTGATGCACTTGATAAGATCAATTACAACCTATGCAAGGGCAGTGAATGTCTGCTTGGATCATCACAACATGAGGTATCAGGATATGGGTTGACAAGTGTGACTTGCTGTTTATATATATATATATATATATATATATATATATATATATATATTTGGGTCAACCTTATATTGCTGAGGTTGTGTAGATCATTCTAGTAGACAGATATTTCCTTTAGAAAGGCTTTAATCAAAGTTTCTGCAAACAAATTAACAAGAGAGCGACTCTAGGCCTTTTTCAGCATAGGTTGGGTTGGGGTATGCTTGTGATTAGAGTATTAGAATAACAAATTCAGTATGACGAAATTGCTACCTTGCTGGTTGTTGGAACACCTTTCCATATTTTTTATATATGTGTCTCTAAAGGCCATTGTAACATGCTTTGAGTATTTTCTGTATACATCAATATTCTGTAATGACTATCTTGATGGTAAGTGCGTATCACTCTCAACTTTTCATCTTACTAATTGAGAAGTCACTTGAGATTGAAAATTTAAATGATGTGTTGGTTGTAGTTATGGAAGCTCATTGGGGCAAAAGTGAATCATTGATAGCCGAGTACTTCTATTTATCTCCAACAATTTAATGTGATATTACCCTCTCTTGTTATTATGTTTTTTTACCAAGAAGAAAGAAGAGCCTATTGATGGTCTATCGATGAATGTTCTCCATTGAACTTTTGGCTGTTTCTTCTTGTTCAAAAAAAGACTTGATCAATTTTGAATAAACCCCGGCCGGCCTTCAAGTTCATTGCTAGCAGAATCAACCCTTATCTTGTTTTTAACTATTTTTAGCTGTTGAAATATTATATGTTTAATGTGTCTGTTTTTAGTAGTTTGACTGGCTCTTGATGTATTTGAATTGCTGCTAGGAGGATA
Organism: Piper betle; assembly: GCA_033002965.1. Classification (NCBI taxonomy): domain Eukaryota; kingdom Viridiplantae; phylum Streptophyta; class Magnoliopsida; order Piperales; family Piperaceae; genus Piper; species Piper betle. Next base: position 27,569 of record JAURVB010010585.1, read on the forward strand.
GGTTATGAGTTCCTAATTTTGTAGGTTATGAGTTCTTGATTTTGCCCACAGATATTCTCAACTTGTATTGCTGCAAAATCCTTATATATTTGTAAAAGACGGGTTTAACTCACATTGAGTGCTCCATATCCTGTTCTATTTCACCTGTTTCTCTATAATGCCTAGTCGATATATAAATCACAAATTATTAACACTGGCCAAATGGTCACAACTTTGTTTCACAGAAATTGCATGTTTACATAGGCAAGTGTGAAACTGCACCATAAGAAAACCTCCCCCAGGGCTCAACCCTGCAAAGTGGGAATGCTTGTGTAGGGGATCTTTTTGGTATGCTAGGAATTATATGGGTCGGCAATTTTCCCTTCTCCCATTTTGTGGACTCATGGAATTGTATTTGTAATGTTTATGTAAAGATGAATTTGTACTTTAGCTGATTTTCCAGCTAATATTTTTTTCCATGCTGAAAAAGTCTTGCTATTGTCAAATGTTGGACCTTTTGGGGAATGTTTAGGGCTATCATAGTGCACGTAGGATCATATACATTGATCCAATATCTGGTGTCATTGAGGAGCAACATCCTAGGAGCATCGTCAGAGATGAATGTGGGCCGAGTACTTTGACTACACGTTATTGAAATCCCCCAAAATAAAATGTGGCTGTGGGTTATGAGAGGGAGAGGTTGAACATGGACAAGAAAAGGAAAACAAAGGAGAAGCTCTTAGAAAGGCATAAATTTGTTTACAGACAAAAAACTCTTGGGTAGAGGTATAAATAAAAGGGCCTTAGCATTTTTGCAGAAATAATGAGTCGTTTTACACGTTGAGGCTAATGATGTTGTAGATAATTTTTTCAGCTGAGCCGAATCATAAAAAATATGGGGATGAACTCTTCCCATTCAAATGGTAGGTCAATTTTTCCATGCAATATAGACAAACAGATTTAGGTGGAGGAAAAACAAAATGTTGGAGAAGAGGCTAATTAGTTTGGGCAGCCATGGATTATAGGTTTTTCACCCTTTCCACATTTTTTATATATTTTTAACTTCAGGTGAGAAAACCTGCTGCCCATTTGTTCTTTGAAACTCTATTGATATATGTGTCCACAAATGCCATTGTAACATTCTTTGAGCATTTTCTGTATACATCAATATTCTTTAATGACTATCTTAATGGTAATAGGGTATTACTCTCAACTTTTCATCTTACTCATTGAGAAGTCCCCTGAGATTTGGTTGAGTTTCCATAGTGTGGGGATGCTTTGATATACGAATTGTTGTATTTGTACGTTATGAATGGGCTCATATTATATCTTATATGTGTAAGTCAAGCCTGTTGTTTGGATGCTTCGGGTGTTGAATAGGTATGCACATTTTGGCCACGTTGTTTGGTGAGGACTGTGTTTGTATGTGTATGTGCACATTTTGGAGTTTTTAGATGAATACAGGGTGATACATCCCTCTGGTCTAAACTTTACTGAATAGGGTGTTTTTATGCATAAATTGTGATTGTAACGTGCATTGTGAGATTTGTTCAGTTTTTCTAATAAGTTCTTATATTTTCTTTCATATATTCATAAGGTTGTTCTACATGTCTGGCACTTGCAGTTTTAAATTTGCCCTTTTGTGGTCCAGTTCAATTAATTTTCAAGTTTGTAGATGCTTGATGTGGAGCCTGCTGTCTTTGTATACTATTTGATTCACTTCATTGGTAGTTGTCATGACTTGTTTGGATGCAGTGTGTGTTATATATGTATATTTTGGCCATTTCGTTGCTTATCATTGCTTTATTGACCAGAGGGTTTGTCATTTGGCATTTTGGTGACTTTTCATGTTTATATTAGTGCACGTTTTGCCAAAATAGGGTGAAACATTTGTCTAATCCTTTAGATGAATGGACATTTTTTGAAGTTGTTGGGACTGTTAGTATGGCAAACTATCCTTTTCTTGGACCTTTTCCCTCCCCATTGGTGATACTCATGTCATATAATTGTGACATAATTTGTATATTTTTCTTCTTTTTTTGTTTTGCGTCTTATTATTTAATTTGTCTGGCACTTGCAAATTCTAATTTGCCATTTTGACGGTCCAATTCAGTTAGATTTTAGAAGATGACTTTCATGTTTGCTTCGTTAATTAAGTTTGATGATCTTATCATGGAGCTTTGAGTGTGCTGTGTAACCTAGATGGCATTACTATTGACATGTTTGATTGAAAAAAATTTCTTTATTTATAAAATAATTGATTTCTGCCCTCCCCCCCATTTTACTGAGATCACACCTTGTAAAATGCCAATTTATCTATCCGAAGCCTTATATTCTTGGACCTGTATTCACTCTTTTATGTGCAGCTATAGTCCTACTTCAGTTGGAGAACGATAACATGCAGGCCGTCAAGGGTCGGCTGGGTTAATCAAACATTTGCTTTAGCTAAATCCAATGATTCCCAGGGTAAGAAGTCTTGTAATAGAAAGTCAAAAGAGGAGAGGAAGACAAGGTTGAAACTTTCATAAAACGGTAATGTTCTGTTCTCTCTCAAACACTTGCTTAGCAATTGTTTTGTTTGTCCTCAAATTTGCTATTATTGGACAAGTACTTTTGAAACTTGAAAGCTGGTACTTAGAGTCGAAGACTGAAATATTACGCATTCACAAATAAGTCCTGGATGATGAATTGTGAACTTCAATATGGTCATTTTAATTTTTTAACCTTGGCCAAGTGTTTGGATGGTTTTCAATACATGTCTTGGTCTTGCAAATATTTTCCTTTTCCAGAAACTATTACTAATTAATATTTTCTGAATATCATCAGACTAGTGCTTTGAAAGTACAAAATGGATAAGTTTTATACTGTTAAGGATGATAGTTGTGAAAAAAAGCATTGTTCAATCATAAAGCTCAGGACTTACACACATAAGCGAAAAAGTGTGGACCCACATTTGTCTCATGTTACAAACTATTCAGTATTTGTTTTGGCATGTAGATGATTTGTTACTTGTTCCCGTGTGATGCACAGGACATTGGAAAGGACTCAGAATTGTTTAAATCTGTAGGTAACATAGAAAAAGCCATGTTAATAAATAGTCAATCCCGTGCTTTGTTGATTCACATACATAAATCTGATGGAAGCTTTCAAATTTATGTTGTCATTATCAATGTTTGCAGGATGTTGCCATCTTCATCATCATGGTTGTCATCATCATAATCACCATGATCATAAGTAACTACATTACTTGTATGCTCAAACACTCCTCTGTCTGGGTAGGTTTCTTTTAGCTTTGTTGTTGCCTATACTATGATAGCCAGCTATTTTATGCTTAAGTTTGTCGCTATTGTGTACGTGCTACCTACCATTGATGTCAATGATGCCCGGTAGAAGATACAGCTGGCACTGATGTTAATCCTGGTTCACAAATCATTGAGAAACCTAATCTAAAGAATGCAGAGCCTGAACTAAGACCTAGAAATGTCGAAGAAGGCAACTATCATTGGGATGGAACAAGCAGGTTAAACTTTATTCTGGCAATTGCACCTTGCTTAACAAAATACATTATGATACTGGTAAACTTTACTGTTAGGCAAGTCAGTTTCAATTTAATTTTCTTTCATTTTTCCTTCACAGTTTTGATTTTACCTGATTTTTTTTTAAGGAAACCCGCTTTCATTCGTCAATAATAATTTTTATCTCTTTCTCGTTTCCAAGATTTCCTTCTAGATATTACTACATGGATTAGCAAAATTCGATTTCATTGCCTGAGATCACGGAAAGTTCCTTGTTCTTTTCAATTTACAATAGAGAAGCTACTTCGTTATTATGCTGCCATCTGCAATGTGGTCCTCTTGGCAGTATTTAGCAGATTTTTTGGACAATATTTTGATATGCAGTCTGTATATCTTGCAGTGGGTCATCCAAAGACTTGAGAAAGCAATCTTCAAAAGCAAAAGAGATGAATCCCTAGGGAAATAAGGGTAATTCATTGATATTTATGGATCATTCAATGTGTGAACTAAGCGTGTAGTGATTTTAATGCTGAAAGGTAGATCAGAAATTGCAAGAAATGCTTCACCTCACCATAAAAAATAAATTTTATTGTCAATGAGTTATTGAAATGTTGTCTGTATGATCAATGAGTTAATTGAAGCCCAAAAACAAGGCATAGCCCTCTATGGTGTTAACCTCAACCACCTTCTTCCCCTCCACATCCAATTTGAACACTCTGAAACAAATACTGATAATGTCTTGCACTGCAAGCACCCACTACATTTTACCAGATAGTCAATCCACCCCTGAGAACATACATCAATGGGCAAACTTGCAATGTGTTCAGCTGCGGAGTCCAACCGAATTCGTAACTGTAAATTATGCTGTAAATTGCAATCGTGTAAAAATGACAATCGATAAAAGCAACCTCGATTGACCCGCGACGGGTATATAGCTCATCCACACTTCGCTGGTCGATCGACAGAAAGAAAGGATGCCATTGTCTTCCCCCGTATAAGTTGCTGCAGCAGTCTAATCTTCATTTGGGGCAATTGGTGATGCAGTGGCCTTCCTCAGGTCGTATCTACTTGCCTCCAGCGTATATGCTTCGAGATTGACCCATGGAAAGGCTGATTGTGGTGGAAGGGCAATTTGAGCTTTGGTGAGAGGATTTAGCAAATGAAAGTCACCATCTGTGCCTACAGTTATGAGCCATCCATGGACAGAACCTGCAATTTGCTTCCTCTGAGCCTGAGGTAAAGGAAGGTGATACAATTCGCCGGTGGCATGAACGTAGAATTCGCGAAAATTGGAACCTTCCTCTTTTGACAACATAAGCCACAGCACAGGTTTGTAGCAGTACTTGCTTGAAGATGCAATCAAGTTCCAAGACTTGCAAACAGCAGAACATCTGAAGAAGGTGACAAACAGCATATGTTAAAAATCAAAGAACTGCAACTCACTAGCTTCAGGCACAAACTTAGGTGAAATCCAGTCAACTACTCCAATGCATACTGAATCTAACATGTTCAAAAGAAATAAAAATTCTTCCAAATGAAACCAACATGTCCAAGTTTGGGGGAAGAAAACCCACTAACCATAGTAAAGTCATTAAACAGAAATACAGGAATGGCAATTACTACAGAAAATTGGCCAGACCTGTAGAGAAAAAATGTATCTACCGGCGCCAAAGAGTGTAGCGTTCCCCAATCCCTGGTTCAATTCAACTTTTATAGAATCAATTGAAATCAGAGATTATAAAAATGACAATAATAAAGCAATGGTAAAAATTTCAAATACCAGGGATACAAGGGATCGGATGCTTTCCATTGTGGGTTCTTAATTGCCGTAAAGGCAAAGTAGCGGACCCGTAACAGGGAAAAAGTTGATTGACAAGGGAATTTAACAAAAGGAACAAGACATGTGTGGAGAAAGGCGAGATGGGTATTGATGATTGAGTGAATACCTGGGATGGGGTTGGAGGCAGTTCATGGCCAAACCCGGTGAGGTGGAGATTGATTGATGGAGAGAAAGATCGAGAGCTTTTGGGTGTAGATAGTTATACTAGTACAAGTGCTCGCATGGTAGATTCTACTGATCTTTCAAAGTGCACATGTGATGGAAGAATAGACCATCCATGCATGTTAGCGTCCGTCCCCGCGTACCCACAAAATCATTGCGGCAGCGTGGGTGTCCCAAATTTTCGTGGATACCATCAGTGTCTGTCCGCAAAATTTTTGGATGCACAAACCAACCCATATACAAGTAGGGCTACTAATTGAGTGAGCCAGTTCGTAAGTATTTAGCATTGCTCGATTTGGTTTGACTTGAAATTTGACATTTAAATATTCGACCTCAAAGTCGACTTGAACTCGAATCGTACGAGAAGAGCAAGGCGCAACTAGTACTACTAGGCAGAATGTGAGTGGAGTCAAAGTATGTTCTAAAGTCAGCACTATTGGTCGGCGTCGTCTTGTAGTTCATATCAAATATCTCTCCAATATGGTTATTGTTTATACACATCTGTTGTCTTTGAATGTAACATAAGAACTTTGTGCTGCAGATGATCAGGTTCAAATACAATTGCGCTTTGCCTCAACATGGGAGAAAGGGGAGGAGGAGGAGGAGGAGAAGGAAGAGTAGTAGTGATAGTGATAGTGATAGTAATAGTAATAGCGATAGTGGTAGCAGTAGTGATAGTACATTTACCGATTAACGTTTTAGAAAATTTTAATCAACTCCAATCATGGTGTTAACCGCCCAAAGCTGTGTTGCGTTGCTGCAATCTTCCCGGCAGCAATGGATGCGCTGCCCAACCAGTCAAGCCCACGTTGTCCTTATCGAACTTGAGATCCAGTCAACCCTTGTTTTCACCAATTACATGCTCCAATCTTAAGGGAAATGTCAGCAGTTTGGCCACGTCAGGAAGCTGTTCGATGAAATGCCGCAAAGAAACAGCGTCTCGTGGAACACTCTAATGGAGGCTTACTTGCATGGTGGAGACACGGCCAATGCGTTGCGGGTGTTTGAGTAAATACTGGAGAGAAATGAGTGTGCATGGAATGCTTTGATATCTGGGTTGGTGAAAGCAGAACACTTGGAAGAGGCTAGGAATGTGTATAGTGAAATGCCAGCTAAGAGTGCCATTGCGGGGAACTTCCTGCTTCATGGGTATGTTATCTCTGGCTAGTATGAACGAGCATTAGTAATGTTCAGGAGCTTGGGTTTGGATTATTGTACTGCATTTCTTAGAATTGATGCTTTTGTGTTGGCAACTGCCATTAATGCCTGTGCGTGTTTGGGGCAGCTTGATGGTGGGAGGCAAATACATGCGTGCATTCTTGTTAATGGAGTGGAAATTGATTCTGTTCTGAGCAGCTGTCTGGTTAACACGTATGGTAAATGTGGTGATATGGACTCTGCTGATGGGGTGTAGGATTTGGTTACTATGAAGAATGACTGCTCTTTGTCTGCTTTGATTACTGGATATGGGAATTGTGGTAGATTGAGTGATGCAAGAAAGTTATTTGACAGTGCCAAGGGAGCAAGTGTTGTCTTGTGGAATTATATGCTTGCCAGTTATGTGACCTGCAATAATGGTTTGGAAGCTCTCAAATTATTGAACCAAATGCGAGTGATGGGTGTGCCCGGGGACTCTTCAACTTTTATTAGCGGTTTGAGGGCTTGCTCGTGTTTAGGCGAGCTTAACAGTGGAAGGCAAATCCATGCTTGTGCTGAAAAAATTGGCATTGCTAATGGAACCATTTTTGCTAGTGTTATTGTGGACATGTACGCTAAATGTGGGTGAGTAGAAGATGCATGCAAGTTATTTAGCAAGCTGAGGGAACATGACACGGTTTTGCTCAATTCAATGATTACTGCCTACTCAAAGTGTGGTCGACTTGAAGATGCAATAAGGTTTTTTGAGACGATGCCAGCGAGAAGTTTGATTTCATGGAACTCAATGATTGTTGCTTATGGCCAAAATGGTCGTGCCAATGAAGACTTAGAAATTTTCTTTGAGATGAGAAGATAAGGGTTAGAAATGGATAATATCACTGTTGCAACTGCTATTGACAGCAGTGCTAGTATTTGTGATGTTAACTTAGGTAAACAGATCCTTTCCTGTGCCATAATTACTGGAGTTGAATCTAACCGCATTGTTTCCACTTCGCTTGTTGATCTTTAATCAAAATGCAGCCATATTACTGATGCAAGGAACTTGTTTGACAATACGAGGACATGTGATGAAGCATTATGGAATTCTATGCTTATGGGCGATGCTACAAATGGATATGGGTTGGAGACCCTAGAACTGTTTTCAGAGATAAGAGCTCTTAAAGTGCTTCCAAATGACATCACCATGTTGGCAGTCTTGATGGGATGCGCTCATTGTGGCCTGGTTGAGGATGGCTGGAGATGGTTCAATGCAATGAAGGCCGATTATGGTATAGAACCCAAGTTGAGCATTATTCGTGCAGAATAGATATTCTTGCTCGAATTGGATGCATAGAGGAAGCTGTAAGTTTTGCAGACAATATGCCATTTGAGGCCGGTATAAGCATGTGGTCATCAATATTAAGAGGGGGCCAGGATTATGGAGATGAGATCAGAGGGAAGACGGAAGCTGAGAGAATTGTTAGACTTGACCCAGGCAATTCAGGAGCTTATGTCCAGTTGTGTAATATTTTTGCAGTCTGTGGTGAGTGGGAGAGAGTAGATGAAGTTAGACATATGATGGGCAAGAAAAGGCTAAAAAAGAATCCTGCTCTCAGCTGGGTTAATGCCTGAAAGGCACAAAGTTATGATTTTTTACAGTAAAATAATTTTCAATTTCATTGCCGTAGTGAGCCGCAATTTCAAATAATTTGGAGTTTTCATGGATGCTGCAGCAAGATAGCAATGCACCCCAAACACTAGAATCAATAACCATAGGCATGGCCAAGATTAGATCATAAGCTTTTCAAGCTCTTTCACTGACCCGAGAAGAGAATAAAATGTACATCTATCAGGTTTAAACTCCTGCAACATCTCCTCAAACAAGCCAGCAGCCTCATTAGCCAGTCCATGCATTCCAAAAACAGATATAGCAGCAGTATCAGCTAGCAGTTGCTGCCAAATTCTTCTCTGATCTGCTATCATTCTCAAAACTTGTAAGTTGAATCTGTTGAAAACCAAACTTTGTATACACGTGTATCAACAACAGTTGAAATTCCTACATTTCTTTCCGTTGCATGTATGACAGCATAAGCATGGTCATCATTCTTTGTGGAGAACTATTTCTTTCCATTCCCCCACTCATCTGATCGACAATATACAAAAAAGCAGATTAGACCGCACAGTTAAATATGGATCAGCAAATTTATGCGAAACTTGACTATGCCAATGCCAGTTATATGAAAGCTAATGATATTTTATAAGGTTGAAATTGATAGTCAAAGTGATTTTGTGGTAGTTATATAAAGTAAGAACTATTTCAACACTTAAAACAATATTGGGAAACTGCAACATGAAGTTGAAAGCTACATTTGCCAATATATATATTGAAAGAGGATTATGACATTCATCATGAGGAAATTTCTCAACATAGACATGAATGTGGAGGTGCACACTGGGCTTTTGTTTTACCTCCTGAAATTACACTTGCTGGTCAGATTTTTGTGAAGTGCCTCGATAAAAGCAGATTCTCGGTGGGATCTTGTAACCATCTTTTGCCAAAATCCTATAAGATATTTTGTCTTGTGATTTGCGGATTTTTTCCAAAAGAGAACCCTGCAGTATTCCTCATTCACTTTTTCTTTTCTTTAGCTTACTGTTAGTTGTTATGAATATATCCAATGAGTTGCAGCTCTATAGTTCATTCGACTAACATCTGAAATATTTTAAGCTGACATCTAAATATAATTTTCATCAATGCTTTTTATAGGACCTTTCTCACAATTACAGCCTATTGTCAAGAGGAAGCAAGATGCAGCTGCACATATATACCATTGTGCTTAAACAATGCCTTCAATTGCACTGTGCCTCTGAGTTTTCTTGTATTTCCATGTGTTTATCACAGGTATGCCAAAATCAATTTCTTGTCCATTAGCGTTTAGCATTAGAAGTAATGAACAAGATCCGGACCTGTCTTCTTCTTCTTCTTCTTCCACCGGATACCCAAAGGGTACTGGGGACATGTGATTACAAATAAGATAAGGACCTGTAATTAAACAAATGAATTTATTTGTGATGCAATAGGCTTGGTACAGGAGGGGCAAAACCCTGGAACCTTTGTGAAATTACAAGGGTGCTTTGCTTAACCTGAATTTCTCCCTGAGCATGGAAGGCTCTACCCTTGGAAAGAAACAAATAAATGATGGAATGAAGTTAATACGGGATCAAGTTGATTGTCAAAATGAGGATAGTTCGGGTCAAATTCTGACGAAGGTATTTCCAGAATCTGGTGAGTCAATCTCCTATGCCACAATTTTCCCTATAACATCATTGCCAAATGGGTAGATTTAATATTTTACAATACAAAAGCAATTTATCAGAACTTGGAGAACACGGAGTTTACTTAGAGAGCTTGGTTCTTCCATTAACCCTTCACCTGTCACTTCGCTTTACTTAAAGACAAATCCTTTCTTGAAAGGTTGATAGTTTTCCATGCTCCCTCTAAAAATTGGTGGTTTTTCTTCCATGTGATGGATTGGCAGAATGTGAGTGGAGTCAAAGTATGTTCAAAGTCAGCACTATTGTGGTCGGCGTCGTCTTGTAGTTCATATCAATTATCTCTCCAATATGGTTATTGTATATACACATCTGTTGTCTTTGAATGTAACATAGCAAGTTTGTGCTGCAGATGATCAGGTTCAAATACAATTCTGCTTTGTCTCAACATCGGAGAAAGGGAGGGATATGAGCTCATTGGATGAGATCCCCTTTGCTACATTGCTCCACGCTGAAGAACCAATTGATGCAGTACTTTTGTTTTCTGAATACATTTATGTTGATTCTGACAAAGATTGGTACAATATTTTTGGTCTATCTTC
>JAURVB010010586.1:0-12170 GCA_033002965.1 Piper betle
CGACAAAAATAAAAAATATCACAAACACTAAAATGACATGTATAAAATTTTTTACTTGTTCCTTAGGGTTCAACTTGAATCTCTAAATTAGTCCACGGTGAGATTGATACTTACAATACAATAAATTTATACTGCTTTTAAATAAATTTGCCTTTGAGATGCTTATCCCCAATGCCCTAGTTTGTTCCTTTATGATCTTTAAATTCTTAAAATAACTCTACCACTGCATCCAGAGCGTCCAAAAATAGTGGGATATCAAGTTTCTCATTGAGCCTTTAAATTATTTCTAGGGTGTTAATAGGCTGAACCGGGCCGTTTCGGGTTGTTGCAAACCAAATAAATACTGGACCGGACCGGATGGCGCACGTCAGCTTCCTTTCTCTCTGTGTGTGCCGGTCTGCAGGAGGTGTATGGTACGTCAGCTCCAATCCGGGTCGCGGTTTTGTATCTGGTCACGATCTGGCTTCGCAGACGCAGCTGGGAGAGAAGGATTTGGTCTCGGACACGACAAGAGCGGATATGCTCAGTAGTAAACGGGTCCAACAACCCGGCTACAGCGACAGTGCAACGGTGGTTTTGATGGCTCCGACGGCGGTTTTTCCGACGGCAGAGGGTGGCAAAGATTACCTGAAACTGTATATCACAGATCCATGGGTCTCTTGACGGTGGTCCTACGCTTGGTAGTGGCTCCGGTCGGCCGGACGGAGTGCCCAAAGTTGGTCACATTTCTGCTTCACTGCTCCGATCAACAACTTTCTGATTTTCCCCCGGCGACGGCTGTGACGAACTCTGGTGGTACACGTTTTTCGTTTGTAGATCACTTCGCCAGATTCATTTTGGTGACTACTTTGGGGCCGGGAACGACCGGAATTGGTTGGAAAACTGTCGTGAAGTCAACTGTTTGTTGTCGTTTCCTGCTCTATTTTCTCCCTTTTCCGGTGGATAACTTCCTGATAAAATTCCAGCGACAACTACTTCAAACTCTGGCGGAAATCCGCCCAGATCTGAAACTTTCTTTTCTGAATTCACTTTTCACACCAAGTTAGAGCGGGGAACGACCGGTTTTGGTCGGAAAAAATGCATGAAATCCCCCACTCACTACCGTGTTCTGCTTTGTTTTTCCCTTTTCCGGTAGGTAACTTCCTAATAAAATTCCGGCGAGTGCAAGAGTCTTAGGCGATAGAGCTCGGTTAGGGATGATAGCCGGCGTGATAGAAATTATACTGGTGGCAAGGGTATGACTAAAGACGGTACTAGTCGACCAGAGCACTCTCAGGAAAATGTCAGTTTTGTTTTGCTATTCCCCTTGCTCTGAGCAACGTCTTCTCTGACTCCGGCAAGGTAGGGGCGTGATGACCTGGGCAATTTTTCTCGATTGGGCACTGGAAAAAACTTCCTTCCCTTGGCAAGTGGAGATGGTGATAGGCTGCCGACAACCAGTGATGGATAGCAGCAAGAATTCCTCCTAATCCGTCCCCTGTTTTTACCTGCAAAAAGAAATTTTCCTTTTGACCAGACGTACTGCAGGGAGGCTTCATGACGACGAGCACCTGGTAGGCGGTAAGACTTCGACAACTCCAAGCTCCGGCGAAGGTCGGCTTTTGTTGGTAGGTATGGACGACAGCAACTCCTTGCTTCTCCCCTGTTTCTATGGCGGTCGTGTAGTGGCAACAATTCTTCTGGAATTCTTGGCTTGATGAGGATTTCTGCGAGGCTGCACAACAGCAACAGGGCTGGACTCCGGGGATGTGGCGATCCTAGTAGCACTCCACAGCAGCAATGAACTCCTTCCTTCTACGGCGTCTATGGCAACGACAAGGTACGAGTGTACTTCCTTGAAACAATTCCAGTGAGGCGAGTCTTTAGACCTCCTCTCCTTGGCCAATCAGCAAAACAGTGAGCAGTGACTCCTCGGCGTTGGCAAGGTGCGACATTCGAAAGCCAATCTCTTCAAGGCAAGACTCCTCGTGGATGTTGTCAGCTCTAACTCCTCTCCACAACACGAGCCTGATAGTGCAACAATACTCCAAAGACCTCCTTGGTGGACAGCAGAATGGCTATTTCCAAACTCTGGCATGCCTTCGCATCTACAAGGCAGGGCAGAGTGGTAGCAGTGGTTACTCAGCTCCGGCCTCTCTCCTTGGCGAAGTGATGGCAGGACAGCAATACGGAGGCGAAGAGAAGTGACAAGAAGGTGAGGTGCAGCAGCGACCTGAAAGGCAAGATGTTGGACTCCAGCACTCTTGTTCCCGCTATGGCAGACTCCCACACTGGGGCTTGGGCTCTTCTCACGGCAGCACGTCAGTAACACTTTAAAGCAACACGGCTCCTTCACCGGTGGCTCTGGCAAGTGGAAAGTTTGGATCTTGGGCAAGGATTTATGGCCGTGACTGCATGGGTGGTGATCGAGGGTTAATTTTCTGTCTGTCCTTTTTTTTCTCTCAAAATCCTTTTCCTTTTAACGTACTAGCTTCCCCTTTCAACATTTAAGGTTTGATAATAGATTTTTTAATAGTTTTTTTTCTCACGATAATAAATTATTTTTATCTTTTGCTTCGATTCTTGTTTGGAACTATCGAAACTTTTTCTTCGAGGCATAAAAATTATCCATGTAACTAAATAAATACTATCTATATAACTAGATAATTATGAGTCTCAAAAATCACCCACATCATTAGATAAATATAAATCTATGCAAACACTAGGTTCAGTAGTCTAACTTCGAGCTTAGTACGAGTATGAGCTTAGTTTTACACAAGTTTTAATGACATTGGGTTGAACTCAACTCAAATTAGCAAAGCTATAAGAAAGTTTTATAAGTAAAGATATGAGGGTTATAAGGGCGCTTAGTGTATGAGTTGGGTAGGGGGTAAACAAGTCATGTCAGCTCGTGAGCATTTTACGTTCGATTTAAATTCATGTTCATTAATTGTCTACTTGTAAAAAATACTTGGCTTGATATAGATAGCTTGTTGAACCGTGAATAAAGTTTAAACTAAAGCTTGACTCAAAACTCATGTTAGATGTGTTTGAGCTCGATAAAATATTTGGTTTGACGCGGCTCTTAAAATATATTTAATGTTATGTTGTTCGTATAAGTTAATAATTTTATAGCATTAATAATTACTTACAAGAAAGAAGAATTACCCATAGTTAATATATTATTTAATTACTAACCATTTAGCTAATTTGATAGTAATTAAAAGCTAGCTACTTCTTAATAATTGACACAAGTAGTAGTTTATTAACGAATACTTAGTACAACTTACTATTAAGTGTCAGGATCTTACTACTTATATAAATAAAATCAAGCAAAGTTATTTTGTAAGTATAATATGTTCTCACTTGAAAGATTGTATACGTATCAATAATATTTTAAAATTTTATCACTTTTGTTTGTGAATTGAAAGATCTTAGACATATGAAATGACTTTGAATTCAACGGAATCATTAAATTGCTTAACTAGATTTGAAATTTAATTAAACATAAATCAAACTTGAGCAAGTGAATGCCCAATTCAAGCTCGCCTCGAACTATACAATTTGGTAATTAATCAAGTTTGAACAAAACAGTATAAAAACAAATTGAACGTTTTTTGGTTTGGCTCATTTACAACACTAGGACAAGACATGGATGCATGCATTAGAGTAAAAAAACATTCTAAATGAAGGGGTTTTTTTCTCAAAGCCAACTTCATAAATTTGTGAACGTCATGTTTGAAGGGTACAAAGATTATAGTAATGAAAAACATGCACAAATGATTAACATATTGAAATTGGAAACAAAAAGGGAAATGCACAATTTCACAATGTCAATATTTAATGAACACTATAAATCAAAATGTCACGATCTTAGTTTTAAATACCTTATCGTACGTGCAACTTTAAATACATAACTGTTTAAGTCTATGTATTATTTTAATTTGCACTGCACTCAAATTTTTTAATTTAATTTTTTTGCAAATTTCATATTTTAAGGTCTGTTTAGTTAACATGAAATAATTTTTTTTAGGACATCCAACTTTTACATTTCTTTTATGCAATTTTATGATAACCAAATATACCTATAGTAAAAATCACAGTATTTAATTGGTATTTAATGAAATATTAATTGTAAAAATACATTTATGATATTTAATAAAATACTTTATATCTAATTTTAAAAATCTAACCCCCATCGATTTAATTATACGCTATAAGATAACTAGTATAATATTTAAAATTACAATTACAACGAGCCCACCTAGACATGAGTGCAAACTTTGGATAATAAAATAGAAAACGCCCATGGAAAAATTAATGCACGCAAGAAACTCATGGCACAACGTGGGTATTTTTTAAAACGTAAAACTTGTGAAAAACGAGGTTGGCCCGGGCCCCGGATGCGTTAGGCTGCCGGCTTGGGCGGCCGAGCCTTCCTGTTATCTATGCAGATGAAGATGATTTTATCTTTTTTTTTATTTACTCGGATTCCTCTTTGGTGAAATATTTTTTGGATTGTGTATTATCATCCAAATAAATGTCGAATATGAATGGTTCCATCCATCATCGTTCAATGTATCGGGGTGAGGTGAGGACTATAATTTGGTGTTGGATAGGGGTGTAAACGAGCCGAGCTGAGCATAAATATTTTTGAATTGGACATAATTTTTATATAATTATATTTGAGCTTTTTTGAGTGCTCAATAAACTTTTAATTTATTATAGATTAAGCAATTTGTCCAAAATTTATAGTATTTAAGTTTGGCTCATATTCGGCTTACTATGTTTTCGAGTAGAGAGAATATTTGTGTTTGGTCTGTGTACGACTTATATTGGATTAATTTTTTTTTCCAACATTATATAAGTTCAATGTGATTTTAATAATATTGATAAATTGAGTTAGGCCGAATATTTTTTCAAGTTTAAACACATCGATTTCGAATTTCGAGTCAAAGCTAAGCCAAATATTTCTTATTTAAAGTTCTATTCATTGTTTAACGAATTATTCATTTTGAGCTGAGTATTTTTTCGAGTATAAAATTAAAGAGCACGAGTTCAAATTAAATCGAATAGAACATAAAATGTTAGTGAGCCGATGTGGCTAGTTTACACCCCTAGTGCTAGATAGAGGTTTGTGCCCGTCCAAAAATTTCTTATTCATTGGACGGACGTACCTTGTTAATGATTTCAGAGAAATTATTGATAATCTTAAAGATTTGAGTTAATTATTTTTACCATATACAAAAAAATATTTGTTTAATTCCTATAACTTTTAAAAAATCATTAGTGCTATTAATTTCAACCTCTGATGCACGAATCGGCCGATTCTTTGCGGAATCGGCCGATTTACATCGGATCGGCATTGCGCCGATCCGATTTCGGGGCCGAATCGCCTGAGTTCGGTCGATTCCGACCGATTTAAATCGGAATCGGTTTTTAAAAAATTACTAAAATACCCTAGGTATGATTTTTATTAAATTATTTAAGCATGGGTAAAATGGTAATTTGGATTTTAAAAACCTAAAATCAAACCCGCCCCCCCCCCACACCGCCGCCGCTCGTCCGCCCGCCGCCGCCCCGTTTCCGCCCTCCGCCGTGCGTCCCCGACTCTGGACCTCGCCGCCGACCGGGCTGCCGACCTCGCCGCCGACCTCGCAACGTCGCCGCCGACGTGTGGCCGGACCGAATTGGGCTGTGACGCACGAATCGCCGACGACTCCGGGTCGCCGACTGTTCATCCGACCGTCTACTGACATCGTCCGACATCGCCGCCGCGAGACTCGCTGCCGACCGGGCGCCGGCGGCGGCGGGGGTAAAGAGCGGAGGGTGGCATTCTCGTAATTAAAAGTTGACTCGAGTCTAACTCGAGTTAAAAATAATAATTAATTCTAAATAATTTTAAAAAATCTTAAAAAATATTTAAAAATATCATAAACTATAATACACAGAATAATATCAAAATAACATCAATACCTAATCTTAATATATTTATATTATGAATTGTCAAATTATTATATATGACTGATTAAACTAATTTGTACCGATTCAACTGAATCGATTTCTTGCCGATTCAGACCGATTCCTCGCCGATTCAGACCGATTCCGATTCCGACTCCCTGGAAAATCAATTCCGATTCTGATTCTGATTCATGCAACCATGATTTCAACACTGTAAAGTATTATCAGTCTACCTAGCCAACTTATAAAAATATGATAATACCTTCTACTTTAACACACGGTGGAAATGAGACAAATAGCCTCCTTTTCTAATTACTAGACCAGCATATCCAAACTCTATTTGAAAATAATATCTGAATATAATTTATATATATACGTGTGTGTGCATAGTTAATATAGAATCATTATTATCAATTTGTTATAAACTCCCGGGCAACGTTTTGCTGTTTAAATGGATTAATATTATATAATTGTTAAACATATAAATTGCTAAAAAGTGTGTGTTTAAAATAATTTGAAATTAATTGAACTGTGAGCGTAAAATATTATTACAAAATTTAAACTATAAAAAATTAATTGATACAGATTAGTGCTTCTGAACATCGTCAAACTTGTGGAAAAATTTAAGATAATATATGAGAAAAAAATGCAGTGATCATGCTAGGGAACAAATCATTAAAATATAAGTGTGAAGAAAGTCAAAAATCCCTGACGCAAAAAATTATTTTTAAAAAAAATAGAATCGAGGCTAAAATTATGAAAAGGATAAAAAATAACAATAAAGGAGAACAAAAAGAAAAAGGAAATTATAAATAACTGACAAGAAATTAGAAATCAATTTTATCAAAAATAAAGAAGTGAATTATAGAAAAATAAAGATGATAAACACTTTGAACAAGGCAAAAAATAAATAAAAAACAAACCCAAAAAGATAAACATAATCGCCTGATAAATAAAATAATACAATTTCAGCCGTGGTTACTAATTCCTGCCTTTTCAGCTAACATCTTGAAAAAAATTTAATTATTCTAACCAAGTTTATTTTTTTATAAATTTGAAAAAAATATATTTACACATTAAACATGTCCACTCATAATTGTAAATATTATATTAAAAATTATACCTAATTTTTAGATAGTACGAAATATATTTGGTTCAATTAAATTAAATTAGGTTGAATTTTATTTTAAAATTATAAATAAAATAGGTCATAAAATATTTAAAATATATTTTATTATTATTATTTTACTGGCTAAAATATCATAATTTTAATAAAAAATATCGGATTTTTTGAAAATTTAGTTTTAAAAGATTGGATACTAATTTAAATAATGCAAAAATTCAACCCTTAGCGAATTTAAAGAAGGCACTAAGGTAGGGACAGGCGGGTGGGTGTTAGACTGTTACGTATTTGAAACTATTTGACTTGGACCGACATAGATCCACCCGTCTTGCTTCCCTTTGATGTGCTTGATCGTTCTGTACTCTCCCTCTGCACAACCTCACCAACCTTGAAATTATTAATACACAGTCCATTCCTCGTGCCCACTTAATTAATCGAACCGGAAGGCTGGTCTAATCAAGGCCAGCTTTTAATTCATCCATAGAAAAACATAATAGTACGCTGCAACACAGTAATTGGCCGGGCTTCAAAACAGGAGCAAGAGATGTGAATCTGTGGTGTAGTTAAAAGAAGATGAACAGACGTCGCTGATGTATGAACAGGCTATTCTGAAATGCAGCGAGCAATCAAAGCCGGCTTCGTATCCAATGGCACTGTCGTCTGTAGATGTGACCTCTTTCGTAGTAACATGTAGAACAGACCATGGACAGCAACCATTGCTGGGTTAATAATTACGCTCAGAATGAAAGAGCCAGTTTTTGTTTGATTTTGACGTTAAAAGGAGGAGGGAGCGATGTGAGGTCTGACTCTGTTGCAAGAGGCTGGCCTGGAAAGGGGGAGTATAGTGGTCATTGCCCACTTAATCTTAATGCACACTCACTGAAGCTGCTTTTTTTCATGTTTCTTAAATTATAGTTCTGGGGTGCTTTTCTCCTCACTGTACATCCAGACGCAAAGTCGGATCCTTGCAATACTTTAATCCACAAATCCATGACATGCCCAAGACTAATAAGATATGCTTCCATTCTTCCCTCCTGCATTGGAAAGACAAAAGAAACAGGCTGGGAGCTTCGTAAATGCCGTAAAAGCTTGTGTTAGGTCGTCGTATATATATAAATATCACACATAGTTACATCCGCACCGCAACAAAAACAAGAGCAACGAGGGGTGCGCAGCACCCCACCACCACCACCAAACAAGCAACGTGAACAACAACCACGGAACAGACGTCACCGCCATTAAACAAACAATCAAAGAACCATTATTAAGTTGTTCCTCGCAGCGTGGGCATGTCGGGCCATAGAAGCATTTACATAAAGAAATCGGCCGATTTTATTTAGAATTAATCGATTTAATTTAGATAAAAAACAATCTGATTCAAAATAGATGTCAAATCGGGTTTTTAATAAAAGGGTTGACAAATTGGCCAATTCACTCCGATTCACAGCTGATTTGAAATTGAAGTAAATAAAAAATAATTAATTTTATGGATAAATGACGAAAATAACTTATGTATGATATTAAATAAATTATTTTTACATAGGTAAAAGTAGAATAAAAAATTTAAAAACCTAAAATAAATTACTTACCCTCCCTTTTCCTATCCGCCGTCGATCCCTCCCTCTGCCCATCTGCTGCCGCTGGCCTGCGCCCCTCCCTCTACTACTGCTAACCTCGCCCCTCCCTCTACCCTTGTTGCAGACCCGTGTGCCATCCCTTGCCTTCGCCCCTCCCTCCATCACCGCCCCTTGCATCCGCCCTCCTTCCTCCTTCCTCCCATATGCTGCTCCCCCTTCCCTCTGGCCATATATCGCCGCCCCTTCCTATGCGACCCTATGTGCCGCCCCTTGACGCGGCGGCAAGGGTGGTGATGGGGTGATAGGGTGGGGGGGGGGGGGGGCGGGTGACAGGGCGGCAAGGCAAGGGGGCAACGAGGTGACACAGGACAGGGCGACAAGGGTGGCAATGGGGCAGGGTAAGGGGTGAGGGGGGGTGACGGGGCAATGGGACAAGGCAGTAGGGCGGCAACTGAGGGCAATGGGGCGGGGATGGGACAGGGCTCGCTGGGGGAGGCCAAGCTGGCAGGGCAGGGGAGGGCAAGGGGGATGGGTAGCATCAAGGAGAGAGAAAGGGGGTAGGGAAATAAAATATAGGCGGTATTTTCGTAATTAAAAATTGATTCAATTTCGACTCGAATAAAAAATAATAATTAATTTTAAATAATTTAAAAAAAATATCATAAAATATAATATACATTTTAATATAAAAATAATATAAAAATAACATATTTTATAATTAATAACTTATCAATTTTAATTAAATTAAAATTTTTACATAAGATCAAATTTATCCCGCAGTGTGCTTGCAGAGGTGGACGATACTCGTGGGCCGTGTGTGTGACAAAGCTTGCTTTGCTTGCCTTACCAACCACGAAAAGCTTACACGTAAAAGGCGACAGCTAAAGCTGTGGAACAGCCTGGAGACCATCTTTTTCATGCTTTGTTCAGCAATCGCCATACCCTTCAACCCCGCTCAACAAGGTGAGCCGCACTGCCGGTCGCGGCTGGGAAGGTGGAGGAGCAGAAAAAGGTCGCTGCTTTGCTCGGTTAGCAGCTCTGTAACTGAATACTTTGAGAGCTATATCTGTACATCTACATACATCTATGTAGGTCTATATACATGTATATGCATGTTGCGGCCCACCTAATCCTCCCACCATACTGTACAAATCTGTGCGCCTGGTCTGTGTCCTCCTCCCACCTCGCGCCAGGTGCCAAAGGAAACTGTCATCTTTCTCATTTGATCGGCCTGTCGTTTTAGGGTTTCACCTGTCATCCTTGTATCGACGGGGATGTGAAAAAGTGGTCTTGGTCGCCATTGGTGGCTTGGCTCCGCCTCGGGGACCTCTTTGGGTTTTGGAGGCCTTGGGTCAGGAGCAAGGAGGAGACTTTCATTTTATTTTTTGCCTTTCCTTGGTATAAGGTTTTTGTGGGTTGCTGGGATGAAGGGGCGGGTGGAAGAGGGTAGGTCCTGTTTTTGTGCTGTGTATGCTGAGTGGTTGTTTAGCTTTATCTTGTGACACATGTTGGAAGATTGATCATGTTCTTTGTTGTTTATGTTGCTGCAGGTGGAGTTCCTCTTGGGGTTATGGACAAATATTATCAAAAGGGGATTTGACATCTTCTTCTTCTTCTGAGTTCTGTCTGGTATGTTAGTTCTGTGCATTTGCTTATTTAGATGTGATTGTTTATGAATAAGCGGCGTTCGTGCTTTTGCCAGATCTCCGTCTGATTTCCTCAATGCGCAGACTATGTTTTGATGTTTCCTCGGTAGATGTTTGCCTTCTTGGCCTAGTCTGTTTATGGTTGGATGGATTTGTTTTCTGTGGCTCAACGATGGACCTTGCTGCTGATTTTGCTGATTGCATTTTTCCGGGAAGGGTTGTACTTGAATAAATTGCTGTGTTGTATAACTTCAGATATGCCCTTTTTACATAGCAGAAGATACAATGGTGTGTCTGAGTTGCGCAAATGCTTGAGTTTTTGTAATTGGTGGTGGTCTACTTAAGGGATCTTGTGGATTTCAGCTCTATTGCGTTTTTCTGTTTGTTAATTTGATTCTGCTCGGTGGATTCTGTTATTTTTATAGAAGAACATTACGATTTGTACTGTTCATCAGAAGTCTACGAATGAGATGAGTTGTTTAATTTTTTTTCATATTTGTAGTATTCCAGAGTCCAACTAAAAATTTCTAAACATTCCATTGTTTGTTCTCTAGATTTTCCGTTTCCTCCTCTTTGAAGTCACTTCTTGGACAATGGAGGGTGAAACATCCTGGTTTGATTATCAGTCTGAGTATTCAATCAAAGATGTTGAAGAGTTTGCTTCCTATTCTCCTTTGACAGAGGAGATATGTAAAGAGCCAGAAGTTTCTATGGATTTGATTTTACCTGATGATCTAATAGAGCGAATCCTTGCATGCCTACCAATTGCAAGCATTTTTGAGAGCTGGATCTGTGTGTAAGAGGTGGCGAGAAATTGTCTCTTCGAAGAGGTTTTTATGGAGTTTGTCAAATGTGTTGGTACAGAGGCCGTGGTATTTTATGTTCACCAGCAGTGATGACCCTGGAGGTTATGCTTATGACCCAATTCTTCGAAAATGGTATAGCTTTGACCTGCCTTGTATCCAGGATCCAAACTGGTTTTTTGCTTCGTCATGTGGGTTAGTTTGCTTCATGGATAGTAATAGTAGGAGCCAGCTCTTCGTTTGTAACCCCATCACAAAGATATGTAAGAGACTTGATGATCCACCAGGTCCAAAGTGTTCGGATTACAGTGCACTTGCAATGTCCGTGGATCGTAAATCTCGTGAATACAATGTCGTTGTTGCTAAATCCAAACAAGTGCCTGATGATTACCTGCGTTGGGATCTCTCTATCAGTATCTATAATTCACGAACAAAGTCATGGGAGACTTCCAAATCAGAGGTGTTGACAGGATGGAGGGGAGGTGATGAAAGTGTGATGTGCAATGGAACATTTTACTTCTTGATCTACTCCAGCGGGGTTGTTGGTGGATCTGAAAGCCGCCACAGCTTGGTAATGTATGATATTTCAGGAGATCTTCCCATATTTCTCTTATGAGAAACTGTGTTCCAGTGCCTTGTGCTCTTACATGTGGCAGGCTAATGAACCTAAACGACGAACTTGTGATGGTTGGAGGCATTGGGAAGCCGGATCGTTCTGATATAATAAAAGGTATTGGCATCTGGAAACTTTGCAAAAGAGAGTGGCAAGAGGTTTCAAAGAATGCCTCACAAATTTTTTCAAGGTTTTGGAGAGTTTGATGATGTTTTTGCGAGTAGTGGAACCAACGATTTAGTTTACATTCAGAGTTATGGTGCACCTGCCTTACTTGTTTTTGACATGAATCAAAAGCAGTGGAAATGGTCTCAAAAGTGTCCTGCTACTAAAAGGTTTCCTCTTCAGCTTTTCACTGGATTCAGCTTTGAACCCAGGCTTGAGGTATCACCTTAATCCTGGCTTACCTTTGAACCTCCTTTTTACTCCTTCACTTACACGGTACTTTGTGAATTGTGAAAGGATGAA
>JAURVB010010588.1:0-24801 GCA_033002965.1 Piper betle
GTATAATTCATACTTAACCAGCTAACGAAATTTTTTTCCCTACGTTCGATTACCCCTTGTCGAACGTTATTATTATTATATTATTATATTATATATATATATATATATATATATATTCCGGGTCTTCACAGGGATGATGGCGCGACTTACGATTCAGCCAAGCGTGCTTGAGCAGATTCGGATTGCTCAAGAGGCAGATCCGAAGTTGAAGCAGTGGTTGGAACATGGAACACATCAGGAATTGGCCAGGGATACAGACGGATTAGTCAAATTGAGAGGCCGACTATTCGTGCCTAATGTTCCAGAGTATACTGAACTTCAAAGTACTATTCTTCACGAAGCTCACACGTAGAGATGCTCAGTACACCTAGGTGGAGTGAAGATGTATCACGATGTCCGACGAACCTATTGGTGGCCAGGAATGAAGAAAGAAGTATACGATACAGTAGCCAGATGTTTGGTATGCCAGGAAGTGAAAGCTGAGCATGTACGTCCATCCTAGAGTGGAAGTGGGAGAGTATAGCTTATGACTTTGTAGTTGGTTTACCTAAGACCCACCAACAGAAGGATGCGATATGGGTCATAGTAGATCGACTTACAAAGAGCGTACACTTCATACCGATCAAGATGGATTACCCACTGACCACATTGGTTACGCTGTACCGAGATCAGATAGTCAGGTTACACGGAGTACCATAAGAGATCATATTAGACTGGCTTCTGAGGTTCACATCGCGATTTTGGAAGGCCTTTCAGGCAGCTAAGGGCACAGAATCAAGATTTATCACACCTTTCCATCCTCAAACAGATGGACAAACGGAAAGAACCATGCAGACCCTAGAAGACTTGCTTCGCTCATGCATCCTAGATTTCGGAGGGAGTTGGGAAGAACACCTACCTCTGGTGGAATTGTCCTACAACAACAGTTATCAGACCACGATTGAAATGGCACTGTTCGAAGCACTATACGGTCAACCATGCAGATCCCCAGTGTGTTGGGTGCAAGGCAGCAAACCAGTAGTAGTTGGGCCAGAAATGATCCAATAGACACAAGAGGTGGTAATGAGGATTAGAAGAAGAATGAGGTCAACTCAAGATAGAAAAAAGAGTTACACAGATCAGCGTAGACGTGAGGTTCATTTTGCATTAGGAGATCACGTTCTCCTGAAGGTCTCTCCGACTAAGGGAAACACGAGATTCGGGATGCGAGGGAAACTCAGTCCGCGCTATATTGGACCCTTTGTCGGGATTAAGTGCATTGGACCAGTGGCATATAGGCTAGCATTGTCTCCTCACCTATCAGCTATGCATAATGTTTTCCACGTGTCAATGTTGAAGAAGTATCACCCTAACAACTCTCATGTTGTCAGCTTCAAAGAAGTAGAGCTGCAACCGGACCTGACATACCCAGAAGATGTAGTCCAAATCATGGACTGAAGAGTGAAGATTCTACAAAGAATAAGAAGTTCCCCTAGTGCGAGTGCAATGGACCCGACGAAGAGTTGAGGAAGCTACGTGGGAACAAGAAGATGAGATGAGGAAGCGATACCCGGAGTTGTTCGAGCAACCAACTTCACAACCAAATACTACGCCAACACTTACATTTAGATGAGGAACATGGTTGAAACTTCTTGGGTTAAAATTTCGAGGACGAAATTTTTCTAAGGAGGGAAGGTTGTAAAACCCGTAACTCAAGTCAGTGTTTTACCAGTTTGTTCGAGTTGAGTCAACTTCATGGACCACGAGTTGAGTTGAGGCCAGCTAAGAGTTATGAGCGGTGAGGGTAAGTATGCTCAAGTATACGATGATAACGTCAAAAAGATGATGAAAAATGGGTTATCAAGTATATGAAGGTATGCAGTATTGATTGTTTATTTTATTGGATCGTAGAATATTTTAAGGGCCGAATGACGAATTAGGATGCGACATAGGGAGTTTGGGGGTGGTTATTAGTTATAGAACTTATCATTTGGATGTTGTTGTGTTCGTCTAATTTTACGGGATTTTTCCAATATTTTTCTAGATTTGTATTAGAATTTATTGCGAACTAGTTATCATTTTGACTCGAGTAGGAATCGAGTCAATACTTATTTACGAGTTTGCCATTGAGGGTATTTTTCTCCCTCCCGACACCTACCCTCCCAAAACCCACGCTGCCATGTGCTCGTCGCCGCCACGGCTATTGTCGATGCCGCACTGCCACCGTTCAATGCCGCCCCGCTCCGCTGTGCCGCCACGACCCACCCCAGCCACCATATCGCCGCCACGACGCCGGAATTGCCCCACAATCCGCGCCGCCGCCTCTGTGACCACGACGACCACCCCTTGCCATCGCCAACGTTTCCGCCATCATCCCGACCGCCATTGAGGCTGGCCATAGCCCCGATCGGAGCACGCCGCAGCCGTCGCCCATTTTCGACGCCGTCACCGACAGCCATCGCCGCCCCGACTGCCCTATTTGACACTACCATTGGACCAAGCTCGTCGAGCTGGTGCCGATAGACCCCTTGATTGCCCTGTCCCGAAACATCGCCGGAACACCGTCAGAAAACTGCAGACAATCGCCGAAAAACTACAGGAACCTCCAGAAAATTGGATTCGTGGAAAATTCATTGGATCATCCACCAAACGCACCCGGTCCAATCTCATCGGACTTCGGACACCGCTAGGTGCTGAATTCGAGTTTCAAGCCACGAAACGGAAACCCTAGCTTTCGCCGATTTTCGACGACGCGAGGTATAATTTATTTTTACTTAATTATTTGAAAGTATTGATCATTAGAATGCTAGGATTTGTGAATTGTGTGTTATAATAATATATATAAATGTAGATTTGATTAAGGATAAAATATGAAATTTGTTTGATTGAGTGGTGTTAAAAATGGAGGCTAAGAAACTAATTACGGTAACTAGGTAATGATCATGATCTAATGCAAACTAGTCTAAGTAGACTTGCTAGAATTGATATAAATTGATGTGTGTTGATTGATGCGTGATTGTGTTGATTGTGTGTGCATACTATAGGATGTGTGATTCATCATGCGGGCGTTAGTTTTTAGCTTGATTGTGTAGGTACGGTGTAGGACCTATTTGGAGCTTCTACCGGTCCGTTTAGGACTCGTTCTCGATTTTTACGCTACTCTATTGTGTATTTGATTTATCATGTGCAGGATGAGTTAAGTGGCGTTTTATCGGCTCCCACATAACTCGGGCCATTTAGCCAACGGTTCTTTTTTGGATTAATAACCCTCGAGGATGAGATCCCTCCAGTTTCTTTTCGAACATCAGATCCAGCTCACGATGCCTTAGGGCCTATTGTATAAATCCCAACCCAGGCCTATATATATTTAGTTTTCGCGTTTTCGGTGAGAGATGGAATGAGGGTTACTGACTGCCACACCTTCAGTTAGGGCATGTGCTCGGAAGAGCGGGCTCTGAAGCTGGGAAGAACCCACTTCGTTCCCGAAGGATTTGGACAACTCCACCTTTGAGTTCCTCAAACCCGGAGAAGTCTCGAGGTTTACGGGTACCGCAATGCAGTGCATGCGTAGACTTGTAGTTCAAAGGGTACTAAAGGCGAGTGCCTAAGAGTACTTGGCCTTCGTGCTGAAGGCCAGGAGTAGTATGGAAGGTGCAGAGGGCGAAAAGGAATGAGATTTGATGCGTGAAGTGATAGAGAAATGGCCAACGTATGAGAATGAGAAAGAAAGGGGGACCCTGTCAACTCGAGGGCGACAGCCCGATAGCGACGGCTCCCTTATGTGCCCTGATGAGAGTTCTTGAGGAAGTATATGGTTTTCATTCAACAAAAGAGTTTACTCTCCTGTTCCAGATTGATATTAGTTATTTTTCGGGCCGGCAACACTCGTTACTGACGGTTTTTCTATATATATGTAGGTCAGGAATGCGAGCGATGAAAGCTATCGGGACTGCGGAGGAGCAGCACGGAACAACGCACACATGTACCTGCCGCGTGTAATCTATAATGACGATGTGTTATCACTACGTGAATGATGATTTCGATGTGTTTGCTTAAATGAATTGCTTGTTATGAAACGAACATATCAATGTGAATGAGTAGGGAGCCTAGGAGTTTAGACTCGGCTCAGGTGAAATAGATGAGTTAATGATTGAATGTCATGGTAGATTGCTATGTGTTATCGTATTTTCATAAATTATTTATATACCCTTGTTGTGGATAGGTTGGCCCCTATTGTACTTTTAGGTGAAACTCTATCCATTTTTCTTGGCTTCTCATTTATTGTTTTGTTTTGTCTTTGTTTGCACGTCATGGCATGCATGTAGGACTCCGTTAGAACCCAATTGTTCCCATCCATGCATTTCATGTTTGCATCTCCATCTTGAGACGCCGAGGGTAGATCCAGGTCGGCTTAACCGAATCCAGTAGATTAGCAAACGGTTCAGTCGCCGGTAACATTTCCAGGTCGGTTCACAGGTGAGCCGAAACGGGGTGTTACACTTATACAATACAAGAATACATAATTAGATACAAATAAATAATAACATATACCTGAACAAGCAATTATATATATATATATAGAATTTAGTAAACATAATATATAACACCCCAAATCCGATTGACGGTCGCGAACTGAACGGCATGCCAGAAGCCCCGGTTAGGTCGGCTAACCCAAACCTAATTCGTACGGAACTAATCTTGGCGTTTTAAGATGAAGATATGCCTCACCATGCATAGATGAATCCACAAAACTCTAGCATGCTACTATATGGTTGACATGCAAACTAATTCACACACCAACAAAAATTGCAATAAATGAATAAGAATTCTAAAAATAAAACAAACAAAGTCTCCCCTAAAAAAAGGCCACCCTTTCATGAATATATATATATATCAGATATTTTCATTCATACAGAATTCAAATCTATACTATATCAATCACTCTAAATCTTGGATCTCAACTCACCTCTGCAGTCTATTCACATTTCACATGTATCAGCTTGTCTTAGCATTTAATCACATCATTCTCAATATAAAAATATCACAAACGAAATATTATACATTCAATCGTCTGACATGTGTGCAAGAGACATCTAACTCATGCTCATCACCTACATATATTATAAAAATGTGTCATTAGCGAGTGTTAATGGTACAAAAATATAACTAATATCAAACTGGCTATGAAAGTTAACTGTCATATGAAGAAAAACATTTGTATGCTTCACCAGAACTCTCCCAAGGGCACCTTCTGAGGAGCCACCAGGCTACAAACCCGATAGCATCCCCAACTAATTGCTTTGCTAATCCCCCTCTCAGCAATTTTCTCATTTCACTTTCGTGGTCCATTGGGACTACAAGTATATCCTAAACCCTATCATTTCCTCCATAATTCTCGTGGCATTGGGCACAAAGGCCAAGCACTATCTAGGATTTGCCTATAGTGCCATTTGAACCACAAGTTTGGACGTGCGCTATACTTAATAGAACCCGTAAACCTATACATTCTTTGCGTGTGAGGTACTCAAACGTGGATTACCGGTAATGGTATCAGCGATGGGAGTGCAGCGCAACCGTGGGGCTTTCTCGCATAGTAGTGGCCAATGGCGGGAAAGGGTGCTCGGGCGGCATGAAAATGGCGTGGCGAGGTTTGGCAATGTCGATCGGTGGCGGGGTTATGTCGGCGGCGGCGGTAGTGACAAGAAGAGGGGGTGGCGTGGTGGCGATCATGGTTTGGGGTAGAAGAAAAAGGTCGGTTAATTGTGGATGGTAATATCGTAAATAAAACTTGACTTGAGTCCGAATCGAATAAAAAATAATAACTAACTTGTAATAAATCCCAAAAATAGGAAAAAATCCTATAAAATATAATACATGCCACAACATCACAATGACATGGTCTATAACTATTTACTCACCCAAACTGCCCTATAATGTGTCATAATGCGTTAAACAGTCTAAAACTAATTTTAGAACTACTACATATAAAAATAAAAATAAATTGGCATACTCTTATATATTCTGATAACTCATTATTTTCTAGTGTATTCATGACGTTATCATTATATACTTGGGTAAACATGGCCCTCATGGCTCATAATACATGACCGACCTCGGTTAAGTATGCGTGTTCTGAAATTGAACTAACTAAAAATAACAGTCGAACCCACCAATTTAGAATTTAAAACCTTGACTCGAGTCATGGGTTTTACAACCTTCCCTCCTAAAAATTTTGTCCTCAAAATTTTTACACAAGGAGGTTCTATAAAACTAGTATCAAGAAGCTGGATACACATCACTTGTATCCTCTACCACTTGAACAGTCATGTACCTCACTGACTGTAGTGACACCGACATGGTGAGTTTTGCTAGTGATGATGTTAGTATCAAACCTTCCCAATTCTAAATTTTTTCTGCTTGTTCTGACATTACCATCATCATTTTCCTTCCTTCTAATCCCTACTGCTAACTCGGTGAAAAACCTAAATGATGTTGAGGGAAAGGCCTACGTACTAACATCTACCCATTCTCTTTGAACCTCAACGATCTGAAAATTCAACTACATGTACTCTCAAAAAACTCTATCGTAGGTCCTACAGCCATCCTAAGATGTGCAATGAGTCACCTGCTAGGTACGGGTGTATAGCCTAATGACCTGCATGGCTCACTGTTGCCAAACTAGATCCAACTCTTATGTGTCCCTGTATAAGGAACTAGACCGCTGACCGGGTCCTAGTTGACTTGGTCCTGAGTCAAGTATCTCACTCTGATCTAAAAGAGAACAAGGATAGCTATTATGACTCAACTGTATACTATGGCTCTCGTGGCTATCTATACAACCCCTAACTACTGCTGAAGGGAGCTCTCTGTGACGGAATGGAGGCAAGAACACTTGTACATGCACAACCTGTCTAAGGGGTATGTAAACATACTCTTCATGGAACTACAAAATCTGGATCTAGTATGTGGCATGTGCTTTGGTCAATGTCTACCCATCTCAATCATCTGGACAACTGATAATAAAACTGATACATCTAGATGGGTGAGTAGAAATACTCAAACAAAAACTCTACCCTGTCTGACATCTCTGGTTATAGGAAAGGTGACTAAATCTTGTGAATATCTGGTCACACTACTCAAGAACTCTCAATAGGTGATATCTCATCCTCACATGTGAAATCTAACATTAGGTAAACTGGGGAGGTACACTAGGCTAAGAAAAACCTACTACATAGGCACGTCACTCTGATCTATGGTAAAGTCAAGGTTTAATGAAAGTGAAAGGGGAGATGAAATCCTTGTGTAGCATACTGGGTGGCCAAAACATTGGTAGGTCTATGGACTTGTCTCTACAATCACCACGATTTACTATACCACAGGTGATTAGTCTTTGGAATAGTCAATCAATGACGTATCTTAGAAACGGCTCCTAAGTGGCCCTAGTTCAATTAACTATCAATAGACACATCTTTCTCGATATCGTACTAATCACGTACTTTTAAACCGGCGGGGTTTAAATAATCCAAAGTACCATTGTCTCCCCCAATTCTATAGGTGTAACGACCTGGCCCAAAGTGCAGCATAATGGGCCTAAGTTATTTCTTTAAAATGGTTAACCCAAGTTAAAGATCTATTGTCAATTCCCACTTATAAATAGGATCTTCTCCCAGTAAGTATTAGATGTGGTACGAGGTTGAGGGATCTCACAATCTACCTTTCTAGCCCGTGACCGGCAGCCTAGCCAACGTCCTTAGTCCAGCTCACCATCTAACACGTAACCAGGTTGCTTTGATACCACCTGTAATGATCCGGCCCAAAGTGCAACGTAATGGACTGAGTCATTTCTTTAAACGTGGTGAACCAAGTTAAAGATCTATAGTTCATTCCCACTTATAAACAGGATCTTCACCCAGTAGGTATTAGATGTGGGACTAAGTTGAGGGATCTCACAGTAGGGACTCATAGTGAGGTTCGACACATGTGAGATCCCTCAACTTAATCCCACATCTAATACCTATTGGGAGAAGATCTTGTTTATAAGTGAGAATGGACTATAGATCTTTAACTTGGGTTAACCATTTTAAAGAAATGACTTAGGTCCATTACGTTGCACTTTGGGCCGGGTCATTACAGGTGGTATCAGAGCAACCTGGCTATGTGTTAGATGGTGGGATGGACTTGGGACATTGGCTAAGCTACCTGTCACGCGCCAAAGAAGGTTGTGGGCTAGGAATTTTGGAGACGAAATTTCCTAAGGTGGGTGGATTGTGAGATCCCTCAACTTAATCCAACATCTAATACCTACTGGGAGAAGATCATGTTTATAAGTGAGAATGGACTATAGATCTTTAACTTGGGTTAACCATTTTTAAGAAATGACTTAGGCCCATTACGTTGCACTTTGGGCCAGGTCATTATAACACATGTCTCGTCTGCTCTTCAGTGGTGCGTGACCTGCTGTCCCATACCGATTTGTAGCACTAATCTTAACTCACATGACTAATACTGCTATGGCAGACTCTCAAACACGGCTATCGATTAAGATGAGTAGACACTAGTATCACTTTATCTAGTCAGCATGGCATGTTCTATCTAAAATTCCAGTCTGCATAACTCTCAAGCTGCGGTGAAATCGTCATCATAAGATCGGTCTGCAAACACCTACGTGCACTGTAAGCCCTAATCAATAACATGAAGGTACGACTATACTCAGGGCAAGGATTAACCCTATGGTTCAAGGTAAGGGCCTAATCTTGCTGGCGAAACACAAGGGAATCACTATCCCTCTAAAAGACACTTCCTCACTAACCCTCTATCTATGACCAATACTCTAATACAAGTCGAACTCCTTTCGCTGGTTGGCCACTCGCTAAATGGGTTAAACTGTGTGTGTGACCAGCTACTAACCATATGATCTGGGTATGTAGGTTATGGCCCATGGATGTACTATCATGCTGTCTGAACAATCTAATCATTGGGATTGTCTCATCTGGGGATCATACTGTCATTTTTTCTGACTCTATCCATGCACATCCCTATGAGACTATCACCAACAGTGTCTAATGGGGTTATCTTGCAATATACATCTGACCCACGGGTGTAAGGTTAAGAGAATGGTTGCAAGAGAGCTGGTCAAGTCGGATCTTATGCCATCTCATCAAAATAACCTCAGTTTCCCTAAGTCTCCTCTTTTCTGCTGATGCCACTGTAGCTATATCTCATTCTTCCAACTCTGACCCCACTCAGCTCCGAAAGTTGTGACACGGCCGCCAGGCAAGGTTCAAAATCCTCCAAGTAGCTGTTCTCATGTAGGGCGAGGGAACTATTTAGCCATGGGTTAAGCTCTAACTGCTCCACTTGGTTAGTGGTTGAGCAATACACGGGTGGCAGTAGTGTGTATTCGGTCGGTGGTAGTTATCTAGGACAGCGGTTGTGCACCTCAGATGGTGGTTGTGCAACTCTGTCAGCAATTGTGTAACTTGGTCAATGGTTGTGCACCTTGGGCGGTTGTTGTACAACTTGGGTGGCAGTTGTGCAACTCGATTAGTGGTTATGTGCCTCTGTTTGTGGTTGTGCACTGAGTTGGTAGTTGGGCAACTTGGTCGGCAACAGTGCTATCTAGATGCTAAGAATTTGATCCTGATCATATACATCTTAAATCCACTATTGTCTCCGACATGTCTTCTTCGATGTGTCTGTCTCCCTAGAAGCGGTTTCTAACAACTATACTCAGGTTGTCCAACCATGCGTGTCTGATCCAGAGGGATTTGGATCATGGTGCTAACTAATATGATGGTAAACCTATGTTGAACCCACTCTAATCTCCTGAAATATAAATTGGCTGCTTTCATTAGTGCTAACTAGCCCTAGAACACTAACCACTAATCTGGTACCCTATCTCTGGTGGAAGCCTGTCAAATATCTGATCTCGTAGGCAATGGTGGTCCTGATCTTTTCCTCACATATCGAGATCTCTGTCTAGCAAAGAGAAGCCAAAACTGCTGCCAGTACAATCACAAACTCGTGGACGAGGGGGATGTGGTGAAGTGCTCATTGGATTGTTCATCCACCTCACAACTTATCCTCTTTCATTACTATCTTTTGGAAGTGGTCTATCTCAAGTCATCTACCCAAACTCTCATCTAAGAGTACTTCAGTGGCTCCATTGGCATAATCACAACCTTTATCATTAGGGATTAGCCTAAGGCACTCAGTAGTCCATCTCAGGTGCTAACTAACTTGCTAGTATCTCCATACTTCAAGCTCCTTATTGTTGCACCCTTTCTTTTATTTACTTTTCTTTTCTTTTTTTTTAGCTCCTTCCCACATGTACAACATGTGCCATTGAAGCAGAACTAATGTGGTGACATGCAAAAGTGAAAAACATGGTCAACGTCCTATTCGACCTTAGCTGACTGAACATGTGGATACCCTAACTCATCCAGATCTCTTTTGCAATAGAAAGAATCGGTGGGTCTCTAAGCCCATCATGACAAGTCTGTCAGATTCCTATGACATCTACTGACATCTAGATCTAGTATAAGATGGGATCTTATACCCATTCTACCTCTAGAAGCACTACTACATGCCCGGCTCACATCTAACTAACCAAATAGTCTAATATCACGGTAAAAATTCATGGAAATGACCTGTCAGCTCAACTAAGGCTAGTTCCACATATTTCTGATCGAGTCTTCAATACACTATTATGCAACTAACTTATGAAAAAAAAATTTGTATATAAAGAAATAAAAAGAAACATACCCGCCAACTTGACTGAGAGCAGTCTTTGTACACATCACCTATAATAGTGTCTTACATGTAAATCGACCAAGAGTGGCTCTGATACCAAAATAGTAACACCCCAAATCCTATTCACGCTCGAGAACCGAACAAGCATGTCACACGCCCCAGTTAGATCAACTAACCTGAACCTTACTGTACTGATCTAATCTCAATGTCTCAAGATGAAGAATCGACTCGCCACACATGGATGAATGCACAGAACCCTAAAATGCTACTATATTGATGAAATGCAAACTAATTTACACACCAACAACAACTACAATAATAAAACAATACACAATAGAATAGAGTGTATAATAGGAAATGTGTCCTAAACGGACCTGGCAGAAGCTACAATCATGTCCACGCACCTAAGCGATGAGCTCCTGCTCCGTACCTAAACATCAAACTATAAGCTAACGCCCACGAACTGAATGATGCAATAAACATCGTATAGCATATAATCACCACATCGTACGTCAATCATACAAAAGTTTTCCTACACTATGTTATATTAGATTACAATAATTATTTAGTTTACCTAATTACTTCCTTAGCACATGTTTTAATACACTTCAATCAAGCAAATTTCATATTTTTATTTATAATAAAATAGAAAACTCATCAATTCATTAATCCTATCATGTTGTGCCAATAATTATCACCTTTAATAAATTAAGTTAGAGTTAATTATGGCTCGCGTCTTTGGTAGTCGGCAATGGCAAGGGTTTGTCGCATGTCTCAGAGTTCAAATTTGTCACTCAACAACGTCTGAAGTTCGATCAGGTTTGACTGAATGAGCTCAACTGAAGATCTGGCCAAGATGGGCGACATTGGGTTTGCTCATGTTGGGAAAGGTCATGGGAGGGTCAGCAACATTGAGGCGGCGACAGGATGGCGGTGGCAACAATCACTGGTGGCGTCGTCAATAGGTGAAGGGGTGGTGCCAAGGGTTTGGAATAAATAATTGTGAGGGGGCGAAGACAAGTGGTCAAGGGAGAAAATAAATGGTCGGGGGAGGGGGGAGGAGGGGGAACGAGTGATCGAGGTGAAAACGAATGGCCAGAGAAGAAAATGAGTGGTCGGCGGTTGTCTTGTAAATAGAACTTGACTCGACTCTAACTAGAGTTTAAAATAATAACTAACTTGAAATAATTCCTAAAAAAATCTAAAAAATGGGGGAAAATCCCATAAAATATAATACACATCATAACATCACAATGACATCCACTATAACTAATAACCCACCCAACTGCCTGTAGCTATCTACTAAATCTGAAATCTGAAGCAAAATATGTATACACCTGTCATGTCTGTTATATCGTCCAGTGCCTCAGCAATTGTGGATGTGTCCATCTCATTGCCCATGGTGGCGCTAAAGTGGACGGTCCTGCAAGTGGTCGGGGTGAAAATGGAGGGTCAGGGGAAGAAAATGAGTGGTCGGCGGTTGTCTTGTAAATAGAACTTGACTCGACTCTAAATAGAGTTTAAAATAATAACTAACTTGTAATAATTCCTAAAAAAATTTAAAAAATAGGGAAAATACCATAAAATATAATACACATCATAACATCACAATGACATCCTCTATAACTAATAACCCACCCAACTGCCTACAGCTATCTACTAAACTTGAAATCTGCAGCAAAATACGTGTATACCTGTCATGTCTGTCATATCGTCCAGTGCTTCAGCAATTGTGGCTGGGTCCATCTCATTGCCCATGGTGGCGCTAAAGTCGATGGTCCTGCTAGTGGTCGGGGTGAAAATGAAGGGTCAGGGGAAGAAAATGAGTTGTCGGCGGTTGTCTTGTAAATAGAACTTGACTCGACTCTAACTAAAGTTTTAAATAATAACTAACTTGTAATAATTACCTAAACAAATCAAAAAAATAGGGAAGAATCCCATAAAATATAATACTCATCATAACATCACAATGACATCCTCTATAACTAATAACCCACCCAACTGCCTGTAGTTATCTACAAAATCTTAAATCAAAAGCAAAATACGTGTATACCTGTCATGTCTGTCATATCGTCCAGTGCTTCAGCAATTGTGGCTATGTCCATCTCATTGCCCATGGTGGCGCTAAAGTGGACGGTCCTGCTAGTGGCCGGGGTTAAAATGAAGGGTCAAGGGAAGAAAATGAGTAGACAGCAATTGCCTTGTAAATAGAACTTGACTTGACTCTACCTAGAGTTTAAAATAATAACTAACTTGTAATAATTCCTAAAAAAATCTAAAAAATAGGGAAAAATCCCATAAAATATAATAAACATCATAACATCACAATGACATCCTCTATAACTAATAACCCACCCAACTGCCTGTAGCTATCTACTAAATCAGAAATCTGAAGCAAGATACGTGTATACCTGTCATGTCTATTATATCGTCCAGTGCTTCAGCAATTGTGGATGTGTCCATCTCATTGCCCATGGTGGCGCTAAAGTGGACGGTCCTGCTAGTGCTCGGGGTGAAAATGAACGGTCAGGGGAAGAAAATGAGTGGTCGGCGGTTGTCTTGTAAATAGAACTTGACTCGACTCTAAATAGAGTTTAAAATAATAACAAACTTGTAATAATTCCTAAAAAAAATTTAAAAATAGGGAAAAATCCCATAAAATATAAAACACATCATAACATCACAATGACATCCTCTATAACTAATAACCCACCCAACTGCCTACAGCTATCTACTAAATCTGAAATCTGCAGCAAAATACGTGTATACCTGTCATGTCTGTCATATCGTCCAGTGCTTCAGCAATTGTGGCTGGGTCCATCTCATTGCCCATGGTGGCGCTAAAGTCGATGCTCCTGCTAGTGGTCGGGGTGAAAATGAAGGGTCAGGGGAAGAAAATGAGTTGTCGGCGGTTGTCTTGTAAATAGAACTTGACTCGACTCTAACTAAAGTTTTAAATAATAACCAACTTATAATAATACCTAAACAAATCAAAAAAATAGGGAAAAATCCCATAAAATATAATACTCATCATAACATCACAATGACATCCTCTATAACTAATAACCCACCCAACTGCCTGTAGTTATCTACTAAATCTGAAATCTAAAGCAAAATACGTGTATACCTGTCATGTCTGTCATATCGTCCAGTGCTTCAACAATTGTGGCTATGTCCATCTCATTGCCCATGGTGGCGCTAAAGTGGACGGTCCTGCTAGTGCTCGGGGTGAAAATGAAGGGTCAGGGGAAGAAAATGAGTGGTCGGCGGTTGTCTTGTAAATAGTACTTGACTCGACTCTAAATAGAGTTTAAAATAATAACTAACTTGTAATAATTCCTAAAAAATTTAAAAAATAGGGAAAAATCCCATAAAATATAATACACATCATAACATCACAATGACATCCTCTATAACTAATAACCCACCCAACTGCCTGCAGCTATATACTAAATCTGAAATCTGCAGCAAAATACGTGTATACCTGTCATGTCTGTCATATCGTCGAGTGCTTCAGCAATTGTGGCTGGGTCCATCTCATTGCCCATGGTGGCGCTAAAGTGGATGGTCCTGCTAGTGGTCGGGGTGAAAATGAAGGGTCAGGGGAAGAAAATGAGTGGTCGGCGGTTGTCTTGTAAATAGAACTTGACTCGACTCTAATTAAAGTTTTAAATAATAACTAACTTGTAATAATACATTAAAAAATCAATAAAATAGGGATAAATCCCATAAAATATAATACTCATCATAACATCACAATGACATCCTCTATAACTAATAACCGACCCAACTGCCTGTAGTTATCTACTAAATCTGAAATCTAAAGCAAAATACGTGTATACCTGTCATGTCTGTCATATCGTCCAGTGCTTCAGCAATTGTGGCTGGGTCCATCTCATTGCCCATGGTGGCGCTAAAGTGGATGGTCCTGCTAGTGGTCGGGGTGAAAATGAAGGGTCAGGGGAAGAAAATGAGTGGTCGGCAGTTGTCTTGTAAATAGAACTTGACTCGACTCTATTTAAAGTTTTAAATAATAACTAACTTGTAATAATACATAAAAAAATCAATAAAATAGGGAAAAATCCCATAAAATATAATACTCATCATAACATCACAATGACATCCTCTATAACTAATAACCCACCCAACTGCCTGTAGTTATCTACTAAATCTGAAATCTAAAGCAAAATACGTGTATACCTGTCAGGTCTGTCATATCGTCCAGTGCTTCAGCAATTGTGGCTATGTCCGTCTCATTGCCCATGGTGGCGCTAAAGTGGACGGTCCTGCTAGTGGTCGGGGTTAAAATGAAGGGTCAGGGGAAGAAAATGAGTGGTCGGCGGTTGTCTTGTAAATAGAACTTGACTCGACTCTGACTAGAGTTTAAAATAATAATTAACTTGTAATAATTCCTAAAAAAATCTAAAAAATGGGGAAAAATCCCATAAAATATAATACACATCATAACATCACAATGACATCCTCTATAACTAATAACCCACCCAACTGCCTGTAGCTATCTACTAAATCTGAAATCTGAAGCAAAATACGTGTACACCTGTCATGTCTGTCATATCGTCCAGTGCTTCAGCAATTGTGGATGTGTCCATCTCATTGCCCATGGTGGCGCTAAAGTGGACGGTCCTGCTAGTGGTCGGGGTGAAAATGAAGGGTCAGGGAAGAAAATGAGTGGTCGGCGGTTGTCTTGTAAATAGAACTTGACTCGACTCTGACTAGAGTTTAAAATAATAATTAACTTGTAATAATTCCTAAAAAATCTAATAAATAGTGAAAAACACCATAAAATATAATACACATCATAACATCACAATGACATCCTCTATAACTAATAACCCACCCGACTTCCTGTAGCTATCTACTAAATCTGAAATCTGAAGCAAAATACGTATACACCTGTCATGTCTGTTATATCGTCCAGTGCCTCAGCAATTGTGGATGTGTCCATCTCATTGCCCATGGTGGCGCTAAAGTGGACGGTCCTGCTAGTGGTCGGGGTGAAAATGGAGGGTCTAGGGAAGAAAATGAGTGGTCGGCGGTTGTCTTGTAAATAGAACTTGACTCCACTCTGCCTTGAGTTTAAAATAATAATTAACTTCTAATAATTCCTAAAAAAATCTAAAAAATAGTGAAAAACACCATAAAATCTAATACACATCATAACATCACAATGACATCGTTTATAACTAATAACCCACCCAACTGTCTGTAGTTATCTACAGAATCTGAAATCTAAAGTAAAATACCTGTATACATGTCATGTCTGTCATATCGTCCAGCGCTTCAGTAATTGTGGATGTGTTCGTCTCATTGCCCGTGGTGGCGCTAAAGTGGACGGTCCTGCTAGTGGTCGGGGTTAAAATGAAGGGTCAGGGGAAGAAAATGAGTGGTTGACGGTTATCTTGTTAATAGAACTTGACTCGACTCTGACTAGAGTTCAAAATAAAAATTAACTTGTAATAATTCCATAAAAAAATCTAAAAAATGGGGAAAAATCTCATAAAATATAATACACATCATAACATCACAATGACATCCTCTATAACTAATAACCCACCCAACTGCCTGTAGCTATCTACTAAATCTGAATTCTGAAGCAAAATACGTGTACACCTGTCATGTCTGTCATATCGTCCAGTCCTTCAGCAATTCTGGATGTGTTCGTCTCATTGCCCGTGGTGGCGCTAAAGTGGACGGTCCTACTAGTGGTCAGTGGGAAGAAAATGAGTGGTCGGCGGTTATCTTGTAAATAGAACTTGACTCAACTCTGACTAGAGTTTAAAATAAAAATTAACTTGTAATAATTCCATAAAAAATCTAAAAAATGGGGAAAAATCCCATAAAATATAATACACATCATAACATCAGAATGACATCCTCTATAACTAATAACCCACCCAACTGCCTGTAGCTATCTACTGAATCTGAAATCTAAAGTAAAATACGTGTATACCTGTCATGTCTGTCATATCGTCCAGTGCTTCAGCAATTGTGGCTATGTCCGTCCCATTGCCCATGATGGCGCTAAAGTGGACGGTCCTGCTAGTGGTCGGGGTTAAAATGAAGGGTCAGGGGCTAGAAAATGGGTGGTCGGCATTTGCCTTGTAAATAGAACTTGACCCGACTCTGACTTGAGTTTAAAATAATAATTAACTTGTAATAATTCCAAAAAAATCTAAAAAATGGGGGAAAATCCCATAAAATATAATACACATCATAACATCACAATGACATCCTCTATAACTAATAACCCACCCAACTGCCTGTAGCTATCTACTAAATCTGAAATCTGAAGCAAAATACGTGTACACCTGTCATGTCTGTCATATCGTCCAGTGCTTCAGCAATTGTGGATGTGTTCGTCTCATTGCCCGTGGTGGCGCTAAAGTGGACGGTCCTGCTAGTGGTCCGGGTTAAAATGAAGGGTCAGGGGAAGAAAATGAGTGGTCAGCGGTTGTCTTGTAAATAGAACTTGACTCGACTCTACCGAGAGTTTAAAATAATAATTAACTTGTAATAAAATGAAGGGTCAGGGGAAGAAAATGAGTGGTTGACGGTTATCTTGTTAATAGAACTTGACTAGACTCTGACTAGAGTTCAAAATAAAAATTAACTTGTAATAATTCCATAAAAAAATCTAAAAAATGGGGAAAAATCTCATAAAATATAATACACATCATAACATCACAATGACATCCTCTATAACTAATAACCCACCCAACTGCCTGTAGCTATCTACTAAATCTGAATTCTGAAGCAAAATACGTGTACACCTGTCATGTCTGTCATATCGTCCAGTCCTTCAGCAATTGTGGATGTGTTCGTCTCATTGCCCGTGGTCGCGCTAAAGTGGACGGTCCTGCTAGTGGTCGGGGTGAAAATGGAGGGTCTGGGGAAGAAAATGAGTGGTCGGCGGTTGTCTTGTAAATAGAACTTGACTCGACTCTGACTAGAGTTTAAAATAATAACTAACTTGTAATAATTCCTAAAAAAATCTAAAAAATAGTGAAAAATACCATAAAATATAATACACATCATAACATCACAATGACATCCTCTATAACTAATAACCCACCCAACTGCCTGTAGTTATCTACTGAATCTGAAATCTAAAGTAAAATACGTGTAGACCTGTCATGTCTGTCATATCGTCGAGTGCTTCAGCAATTGTGGCTATGTCCGTCCCATTGCCCACGATGGCACTAAAGTGGACGGTCCTGCTAGTGGTCGGGGTTAAAATGAAGGGTCAGGGGAAGAAAATGAGGTGGTCGGCGGTTGTCTTGTAAATAGAACTTGACTCGACTCTGACTAGAGTTTAAAATAATAATTAACTTGTAATAATTCCTAAAAAAATCTAAAAAATGGGGGAAAATGCCATAAAATATAATACACATCATAACATCACAATGACATCCTCTATAACTAATAACCCACCCAACTGCCTGTAGCTATCTACTAAATCTGAAATCTGAAGCAAAATAAGTGTACACCTGTCATGTCTGTCATATCGTCCAGTGCTTCAGCAATTGTGGATGTGTCCATCTCATTGCCCATGGTGGCGCTAAAGTGGACGGTCCTGCTAGTGGTCGGGGTTAAAATGAAGGGTCAGGGGAAGAAAATGAGTGGTCGGCGGTTGTCTTGTAAATAGAACTTGACTCGACTCTGACTAGAGTTTAAAATAATAATTAACTTGTAATAATTCCAAAAAAATCTAAAAAATGGGGAAAAATCCCACAAAATATAATACACATCATAACATCACAATGACATCCTCTATAACTAATAACACCACCCAACTGCCTGTAGCTATCTACTAAATCTAAAATCTGAAGCAAAATACGTGTACACCTGTCATGTCTGTCATATCGTCCAGTGCTTCAGCAATTGTGGCTGTGTCCATCTCATTGCCCATGGTGGCGCTAAAGTGGACGGTCCTGCTAGGGGTCGGGGTGAAAATGATGGGTCAGGGGAAGAAAATGAGTAGTCGGCAGTTGTCTTGAAAATAGAATTTGACTCTACTCTAACTAGAGTTTAAAATAATAACTAACTTGTAATAATTCCTAAAAAAATCTAAAAAATAGGGAAAAATCCCATAAAATATAATACACATCATAACATCACAATGACATCCTCTATAACTAATAACCCACCCAACTGCCTGTAGTTATCTACAAAATCTGAAATCTAAAGCAAAACAGGTCTATACCTGTCATGTTTGTCATATCGTCCAGTGCTGCAACAATTGTGGCTATATCCATCTCATTGCCCATGGTGGCGCTAAAGTGGACGGTCCTGCTAGTGGTCGCGGTTAAAATGAAGGGTCAGGGGAAGAAAATGAGTGGTCGGCGGTTGTCTTGTAAATAAAACTTGACTCGACTCTGATTAGAATTTAAAATAATAATTAACTTGTAATAATTCCTAAAAAAATCTTAAAAATGGGGAAAATCCCATAAAATATAGTACACATCATAACATCACAATGACATCCTCTATAACTAATATCCCACCTAACTGCATGTAGTTATCTAGTAAATCTGAAATGTAAAGAAAAATACGTCTATACCTGTCATGTCTGTCATATCGTCGAGTGCTTCAGCAATTGTGGCTATGTCCATCTCATTGCCCATGGTGGCGCTAAAGTGGACGGTCCGGCTAGTGGTCGGGGTTAAAATGAAGGTCGGAAGAAAATCAGTGGTCGGCGGTTGTTTTGTAAATAGAACTTGACTCGACTCTGACTAGAGTGTAAAATAATTATTAACATGTAATAATTCTTAAAAAATCTAAATAATGGGGAAAAATCCCATAAAATATAATACACATCATAACATGGTAATGACATCCTCTGTAACTAATAAACCGCCCAACTGCCTGTAGCTATCTTCTAAATCTGAAATCTGAAGCAAAATACGTGTACACCTGTCATGTCTGTCATATCGTCCAGTGCTTCAGCAATTGTCGCTGTGTCCATCTCGCTGCCCATGGTGGTGCTAAAGTGGACGGTCGTGCTAGTGGTCGAGGTGAAAATGAAGGGTCAGGGAAGAGAATGAGTGGTCGGCGGTTGTCTTATAAATAGAACTTGACTCGACTCTAACTGGAGTTTAAAATAATAACTAACTTGTAATAATTCCTAAAAAAATCTAAAAAATAGGGGAAAATACCGTAAAATATAATACTCATCATAACATTACAATGACATCCTCTATAACAAATAACCCACCCGACTGCCTGTAGTTATCTACTAAATCTGAAATCTAAAGAAAAATACGTGTATACCTGTCATGTCTGTCATATCGTCCAGTGCTTCACCAATTGTGGCTATGTCCATCTCATTGCCCACGGTGGCGCTAAAGTGGACGGTCCTGCTAGTGGTCGGGGTTAAAATGAAGGGTCACGGGAAGAAAATGAGTGGTCGTTACTTGTCTTGTAAATAGAACTTGACTCGACTCTACCCAGAGTTTAAAATAATAATTAACTTGTAATAATTCCTAAAAAAATCTAAAAAATGGGGAAAAATCCCATAAAATATAATACACATCATAACATCACAATGACATCCTCTATAATTAATAACCCACCCAACTGCCTGTAGCTATCTACTAAATCTGAAATCTGAAGCAAAATACGTGTACACCTGTCATGTCTGTCATATCGTCCAGTGCTTCAACAATTGTGGATGTGTCCATCTCATTGCCCATGGTGGCGCTAAAGTGGACGGTCCTGCTAGTGGTCGGGGTCAAAATGGAGGGTCTGGGGAAGAAAATGAGTGGTCGGCGGTTGTCTTGTAAATAGAAATTGACTCGACTCCGGCTGGAGTTTAAAATAATAATTAAATTGTAATAATTCCTAAAAAATCTAAAAAATAGTGAAAAATACCATAAAATATAATACACATCATAACATCACAATGACATCCTCTATAACTAATAACCCACCCAACTGCCTGTAGTTATCTACTGAATCTGAAATCTAAAGTAAAATACGTGTAGACCTGTCATGTCTGTCATATCGTCGAGTGCTTCAGCAATTGTGGCTATGTCCGTCCCATTGCCCACGATGGCACTAAAGTGGACGGTCCTGCTAGTGGTCGGGGTTAAAATGATGGGTCAGGGGAAGAAAATAGGTGGGCGGCGGTTGTCTTGTAAATAGAACTTGACTCGACTCTGACTTGAGTTTAAAATAATAATTAACTTGTTATAACTCCAAAAAAATCTAAAAAATGGGGAAAAATGCCGTAAAATATAATACACATCATAACATCACAATGACATCCTCTATAACTAATAACCCACCCAACTGCCTATAGCTATCTACTAAATCTGAAATCTGAAGCAAAATAAGTGTACACCTGTCTTGTGTGTCATATCGTCCAGTGCTTCAGCAATTGTGGCTATGTCTGTCTCATTGCCCATGATGGCGCTAAAGTGGACGGTCCTGCTAGTGGTCGGGGTTAAAATGAAGGGTCAGGGGAAGAAAATGAGTGGTCGGCGGTTGTCTTGTAAATAGAACTTGACTCGACTCTGACTACAGTTTAAAATAATAATTAACTTGTAATAATTCCAAAAAAATCTAAAAAATGGGGAAAAATCACATAAAATATAATACACATCATAACATCACAACGACATCCTCTATATTTAATAAGCCACCCAACTGCATGTAGCTATATACTAAATCTGAAATCTGAGGCAAAATACGTGTACACCTATCATGTCTGTCATATCGTCCAGTGCTTCAGCAATTGTGGATGTGTCCGTCTCATTGCCCATGGTGGCGCT
Source organism: Piper betle (assembly GCA_033002965.1). Taxonomy (NCBI): domain Eukaryota; kingdom Viridiplantae; phylum Streptophyta; class Magnoliopsida; order Piperales; family Piperaceae; genus Piper; species Piper betle. The sequence continues at coordinate 21,525 of JAURVB010010588.1, forward strand.
AAAGTGGACGGTCCTGCTAGTGGTCGGGGTGAAAATGAAGGGTCAGGGGAAGAAAATGAGTGGTCGGCAGTTGTCTTGTAAATAGAACTTGACTCGACTCTGACTAGAGTTTAAAATAATAATTAACTTGTAATAATTCCAAAAAAAATCTAAAAAATGGGGAAAAATCACATAAAATATAATACACATCATAACATCACAATGACATCCTCTATAACTAATAACCCACCCAACTGCCTGTAGCTATCTACTAAATCTGAAATCTGAAGCAAAATACGTGTACACCTGTCATGTCTGTCATATCGTCCAGTGCTTCAGCAATTGTGGATGTGTCCGTCTCATTGCCCATGGTGGCGCTAAAGTGGACGGTCCTGCTAGGGGTCGGGGTGAAAATGAAGGGTCAGGGGAAGAAAATGAGTGGTCGGCGGTTGTCTTGTAAATAGAACTTGACTCGACTCTGACTAGAGTTTAAAATAATAATTAACTTGTAATAATTCCTAAAAAAATCTAAAAAATAGGGAAAAATCCCATAAAATATAATACACATCATAACATCATAATGACATCCTCTATAACTAATAACCCACCCAACTGCCTGTAGCTATCTACTAAATCTGAAATCTGAAGCAAAATACGTGTACACCTGTCATGTCTGTCATATCGTCCAGTGCTTCAGCAATTGTGGCTGTGTCCATCTCATTGCCCATGGTGGCGCTAAAGTGGACGGTCCTGCTAGGGGTCGGGGTGAAAATGATGGGTCAGGGAAAGAAAATGAGTAGTCGGCGGTTGTCTTGAAAACAGAATTTGACTCTACTCTAACTAGAGTTTAAAAGAATAACTAACTTGTAATAATTCCTAAAAAAATCTAAAAAATAGGGAAAAATCCCATAAAATATAATACACATCATAACATCACAATGACATCCTCTATAACTAATAACCCACCCAACTGCCTGTAGTTATCTACAAAATCTGAAATCTAAAGCAAAACAGGTCTATACCTGTCATGTTTGTCATATCGTCCAGTGCTTCAGCAATTGTGGCTATATCCATCTCATTGCCCATGGTGGCGCTAAAGTGGACGGTCCTGCTAGTGGTCGCGGTTAAAATGAAGGGTCAGGGGAAGAAAATGAGTGGTCGGCGGTTGTCTTGTAAATAAAACTTGACTCGACTATGATTAGAATTTAAAATAATAATTAACTTGTAATAATTCCTAAAAAAATCTTAAAAATGGGGAAAATCCCATAAAATATAGTACACATCATAACATCACAATGAAATCCTCTATAACTAATATCCCACCCAACTGCATGTAGTTATCTACTAAATCTGAAATCTAAAGCAAAATACGTCTATACCTGTCATGTCCGTCATATCGTCGAGTGCTTCAGCAATTTTGGCTATGTCCATCTCATTGCCCATGGTGGCGCTAAAGTGGACGGTCCTGCTAGTGGTCGGGGTTACAATGAAGGTCGAAGAAAATCAGTGGTCGGCGGTTGTCTTGTAAATAGAACTTGACTCGACTCTGACTAGAGTGTAAAATAATTATTAACATGTAATAATTCTTAAAAAAATCTAAAAAATGGGGAAAAATCCCATAAAATATAATACACATCATAACATGGTAATGACATCCTCTGTAACTAATAAACCGCCCAACTGCCTGTAGCTATCTACTAAATCTGAAATCTGAAGCAAAATACGTGTACACCTGTCATGTCTGTCATATCGTCCAGTGCTTCAGCAATTGTCGCTGTGTCCATCTCGTTGCCCATGGTGGTGCTAAAGTGGACGGTCCTGCTAGTGGTCGGGGTGAAAATGAAGGGTCAGGGAAAGAGAATGAGTGGTCGGCGGTTGTCTTATAAATAGAACTTGACTCGACTCTTACTGGAGTTTAAAATAATAACTAACTTGTAATAATTCCTAAAAAAATCTAAAAAATAGGGGAAAATACCATAAAATATAATACTCATCATAACATTACAATGACATCCTCTATAACTAATAACCCACCCGACTGCCTGTAGTTATCTACTAAATCTGAAATCTAAAGAAAAATACGTGTATACCTGTCATGTCTGTCATATCGTCCAGTGCTTCAGCAATTGTGGCTATGTCCATCTCATTGCCCACGGTGGCGCTAAAGTGGACGGTCCTGCTAGTGGTCGGGGTTAAAATGAAGGGTCAGGGGAAGAAAATGAGTGGTCGTTGGTTGTCTTGTAAATAGAACTTGACTCGACTCTGACTAGAGTCTAAAATAATAACTAACTTGTAATAATTCCTAAAAAATCTAAAAAATAGGGAAAAATCCCATAAAATATAATACACATCATAACATCACAATGACATCCTCTATAACTAATAACCCACCCAACTGCCTGTAGTTATCTACTAAATCTTAAATCTGAAGCAAAATACGTGTACACCTGTCATGTCTGTCATATCGTCCAGTGCTTCAGCAATTGTGGCTGTGTCCATCTCATTGCCCATGGTGGCGCTAAAGTGGACGGTCCTGCTAGTGGTCGGGGTTAAAATGAAGGGTCAGGGGAAGAAAATGAGTGGTCGGCGGTTGTCTTGTAAATAGAACTTGACTCGACTCTGACTAGAGTTTAAAATAATAACTAACTTGTAATAATTCCTAAAAAATCTAAAACATAGGGAAAAATCCCATAAAATATAATATACATCATAACATCACAATGACATCCTCTATAACTAATAACCCACCCAACTGCCTGTAGCTATCTACTAAATCTGAAATCTAAAGCAAAATACGTGTATACCTGTCATGTCTGTCATATCGTCCAGTGCTTCAGCAATTGTGGCTGTGTCCATCTCATTGCCCATGGTGGCGCTAAAGTGGACGGTCCTGCTAGTGGTCGGGGTTAAAATGAAGGGTCAGGGGAAGAAAATGAGTGGTCGGCGGTTGTCTTGTAAATAGAACTTGACTCGACTCTGACTAGAGTTTAAAATAATAACTAACTTGTAATAATTCCTAAAAAATCTAAAAAATAGGGAAAAATCCCATAAAATATAATACACATCATAACATCACAATGACATCCTCTATAACTAATAACCCACCCAACTGCCTGTAGCTATCTACTAAATCTGAAATCTGAAGCAAAATACGTGTACACCTGTCATGTCTGTCATATCGTCCAGTGCTTCAGCAATTGTGGCTGTGTCCATCTCATTGCCCATGGTGGCGCTAAAGTGGACGGTCCTGCTAGTAGTCGGGGTTAAAATGGAGGGTCAGGCGAATAAAATGAGTGAT